>CAUYRT010019659.1:0-74165 GCA_963574885.1 Lepilemur ruficaudatus
TTACATGTATTTATGGTATACAATATGAAGTTTTTATATATGTATACATTGTGGAATGACTAAATCACCACCTCATACACTTATTTTTTGTGTGGTGAAAACTTACAATCTACTCTCTTATCTATTTTCAAGTATACAACACATTGTTATTAACTACAGTCACCATGTTGTACATTAGATCTCCTGAACTTATTCCTTTTGTCTAATTGAAATTTTGTATCCTTTGGTAACATCTTCTCAATATCCCCTTAGCCCCAGCCCCTGGCAAGCAGCATTCTACTCTTTGCTTCTATGAGTTTGACTTTTTTAGATTCCATTTGTAAGTGAGATCACGCAGTATTTGTCTTTCTGTGCCTGGCTTATTTCACTTAGCATAATGTCCTTCAGTTTTATCCATGTTGTCATGAATGACAGAATTTCCTTCTTTTATAAGAGGCTGAATAGTAGATAGTATGTGTGTACTACATTTTCTTTATCCATTCACCTGTTGATGGACACATAGGTTGCATCCTACCTTGGCTATTGTTAATAATCCTGCAATGAACACGAGTTTGCAGATATCTCTTTGACATACTGATTTCATTTCCTTTGAACATATACCTAGAAGTGAAATTGCTGGATCATATGGTAGTTGTATTTTTAGTTTTTTGAGAAATCTCCATACTGTTTTCCATAATGGCTCTACTCGTTTACATTCCCACCAACGGTGTACGAGGGTTTAATTTTTTTTCACATCCTCATCAACAATTATTATCTCCTGTCTTTTTGATAATAGCCACCCTAACTGTGTGGTGATACCCTATTGTGGTTTTGATTTGCATTTCCTTGATGATAGTGATGTTGAGTATTTTTTATATATTCATCAGCTACTGTATGTCTTCTTCAGAGAAATGTCATTTCAGGTCTTTTGTCCTGATTTTAAAACTTGATTTTCTAAATCAAGTTGTGTGTTTTCTTGCTGTTGAATTGAGTTTCTTATATATTCTGGATATTAACCCCTTATCAGATGTATGGCTTGTAAATATTTCTTCTCATTCCATAGGTTGCTTTTCACTCTCTTGATTGTTTTCTATGCTACATATAAGCTCTTCAGTTTTATGCAAACCTATTTGTCTATTTTTGCTTCTATTTCCCAGATAAGCTTCCTTTAAAAATAACTTTAGTTAGGCTCTTCTGGTTGCAAGGAAAAGAAACGTTCAACTCAAAGTATCTTAAGAAAAAAAAGGAACTTAATGTAAAAGTGTTTGCACAGGCAACAAAAAGCTTGCTGGAGCTGAGGGGATTGTAGACCGACCAGTGATTCCTTATGCATCTCGTAGGGCCTCACTTCTCTCTTCTACTGGATTCCATTTCCCTCCTACCAAAGGCTTCCTTACCTGACTTAGGACTCAATCTTGCCATTGCTTTGGCATATGTGTGGCCCCTTATGTTTATTCAGGACTTTAAAAGGTAAGCTTTTTTCCAGTCTTTCTTCTACTGCCAACTAATAAATTCTCATGGTATTTCCTTGCTCAAAGCCTCAGGAGAGGAAATAGGGTTGGCCCAGCATGCCAAGAGTTTAAAATTAGCTGTCCTTGGATCACATGTTCATGCCTGCGCCAGTCAAATGTAGCCTGGGCTGGGGTTCATATAACACAGTATACAGTGGCCTAAGCCTACCTACCCTTTCAGGGTGATTTACAGGAGAAAGGAGTGGCCAGCCTGAACCAGTGTGGTTAAATTATACTTGAGGATTCTACTTCTTCTGTCATTTACTCCTCAGCATGTACAGGACTAGGGCAAGTGAGATACCTAGGATGCCAAATTTAAGGCTGCACTCACTCTTGGGTCCCCACCTGGCTCCTACATGACTTTGAGGATAAATGCCACCTTAAATTTTATTCCTTGGGTGCCTCTCTTGACTCACTCAGTTCCTATCACTGCTCTAAATGTGTTCTCACCAAGGTCACAATGACCTCTGTATTGTTAAATCCAACGAACATTTTCAGGCTTTAAAAATCTCTTTCTTGCATCTTTATGTGTTTGACACTCCTTCATTGAAACGCTTCCCTTTTCTTCACAGGAACTCTGTAGTTTCCTCTTCTGTCTGCAGATACTCGTAGTCTCTTGCATGGGTTCCCTTCTTCAACTGGCCTTCAAGCGTGGGCATACTGTTTCTGGTTGTCTCTTATACTGTCAGGACAATTTATCTATACCCAGGGTTTCCACATGACACCGTATGTTGATGTGATTCTGAAGTTTACATTCTCCAATTAGATCTCCTTGGTATCTCACAGCAACACCAAACTCACTACGTCTCAGCACAAATTTATAACAGTCCCACAAAAACTGTCTCTGCATTCTACATTACCCATGTCAGTAAATCCACGAGATCAGTCAAAACAATTGACCATGCCATCCATGACTCCTCCCTGGCATAGCCAGTTGGTCACAAAGCTGTTTGACTCTTTTCCACACACAGCTTGTATCTGCTCATTTTTCTCTGGCTTTGCAGTTGGTCACAAAGCTGTTTGACTATTTTCCACACACAGCTTGTATCTGCTCGTTTTTCTCTGGCTTTGCTCTTGTTGTCAGCCTGGGCTCTCATCCGCCTCCATTTGGATAATGCAGTTGTCAACAAATTGGTCTTTCTGAGCTCAGTCTTCCTTACCTTCCAACCCATTCACCATACCACACCCAAAGTCATCTTTCAAAAATGAAATTCTGAATGTGTTAGTCCCTTACTTAAAATTGTTCAATGGCTTATCATTGTCTAAAAAGTCCAAACTTGTTAGTGTGGCATTCAAGGTCCTTACTATCTCTGAATCTCATCTGTTAGTGTGATCACACACTTTTTCAAACCATATGATTCGGCCATACATTTTGCGAATTGTTTCCCCCAAGCCTGGCTGTTTTATGACTCTATGCTTTTCATATGCTATTCTTTCTACTACTTTCCCCATTCGCTCAGAAAACTCCTAGTCATCCTTTAGGACCTACCTTGAGCATCACTGCATGACAGTGTCTCATGTCACCAGAGCTGAATGCTGCCTCTATGCTACAATGTGTTCATACTCCTATTATCTAGGACTTATACTACTCATTGACAATGATTTCTCCCTTATTAGGTTTTAAGTTCTTTTCAGACCAGGTGTTTGTTTTACTCATCTCCGTAGTCCCAGTGCCCAATTCCTTCCCAGAGTCAGCACTCAATATGCTTTGTGTGTTTGGAGATGCTTTTACTTAGCTGGGCTCAGTGAATGTTTGATGATGAATGAATAGTGTGTTCTGGTCTCCAGTGCATTTTCACATGATTCATAGTGTGTGGCTTCTTCTTTTTACTTGGCCATTTCTGTATTGGATTACCTGGATCACGGTTTATCCCAGGATTCATCCCAGTGAGGGTAAAGTGGAATGGCTAGAAGAGAACAAAGGATCTCCCTAGGACTGTCTTTGGTGATGGTGTCACCCAGGTCTCCATTTCATTCCTCTGGTGGAGCTGCATCTTCTCTTCAGACATCCAGTATATCTGTGCCCTTCTCCTCCATTCTCTTCTCAAGCAATGCTCTTTCTGTTTTTAGGAAACAGTCTGATAAATTAATTCACCCTGAGGGCAAAACCTTCCAAATCAGTACCTTCAAAAGGCTTACTTGGGTCTCCTACCCCTAAATTTTCTTCCACAACACTATATTGCTTAGCTGCCTGGATTAGAAAATATCTAGTAACTTTAAAATCTAATATGCAATAGCCAATCCATTAGCTTTTACTGGAATATTTGCAATAATTAGTTTATGCAAACTTATTTTATGTAGCAAATGCCTGAGGGAATAACTGTCTGACCAGGGTAGGAGGGTATAGGGGCAGAATCTGGGACCAGGGAATAGACACTGCCTACAAGGTCTGGTCAGAGTGGGGAATCGCAAGTAATTTGGGAGTGGAGGAATTTGCTGGCATTTTGGGTAGTGGTAAGGGGTGATGAAAAGGGGAGGGAAGGAGCTGAAAGAGAGGGTATGTATGGTGATTCATTTAAAATTTTTATTAAATTTTACTATGGCCCAAGCACCAGGGATGATAAATAATGTGATGATTTTGCATTGCAATAACTCATTATCTTGCAGGAAAATTAGATACTGAAAGTCACAAAGCAATATTTTAAGTACAATGGCAGAGGTTAATTATAATATGATCTTAGTGCATAGATGAGGGAGAAACTAACTCTGACAAGGAAGAAAGGTCAGCAAAGTTTGGAATGCTGCAGAGACAGGTAATATTTATTTGCGTCTGAATGGGTAAATATATTTTAATGATGAAGAAGAGGAGGAAGAACATTCTAGGGAGAGAAAATGGCAAAGGGATTCATTCAACAAATATTTATTGGGCACCTACTATGTATCAAGTGCTTTTCTCGTTGTTTGGGATATATCAGTGAGCAAACACACGAGAATCCACATTTGCAGAGTTCACATTTTAGTTAGGGAGACAGAAATAAATAAAATCAATGATTGAAATACATGGTATGTTACATGTAAGTGCTAATGAGAAAGAACAAAACAGGCATGAAAGATATGAACTGTTGGGAGGGGAATTGATATTTCAGATGGGGTGACCAGGAAAGCTTCCCTGAGAGGACAGACTTCAGAGTGAAGATAAGAAGAAAGAGGGGAGCTAATCTTATGATCATCAGGGGTAAGGATGCTCTGAGCAGACGAAATAGCAAATGCAAAGGCCTGAGATAAGGGCAGGCATGGAGCGTTTGAGAGACAGCAGAGAGGTCAGAGTGAGAGGAATGGAAAGATTGAGGAGCAGAGACTGGAGGAAATGAGATCAGAAAGGCAAGGAGAAGGCAGATAATCTGGGGCCTTGTAGGTCACTGTAAGGACTTTGGCTTTTACTTTGAGCAGAATGAAGAGCCGTTACAGGGTTCTGAGCAGGGGGAAAGAGGTTTTAACAGAATCACTCCA
The DNA here is from genome assembly GCA_963574885.1 of Lepilemur ruficaudatus. Taxonomy (NCBI): domain Eukaryota; kingdom Metazoa; phylum Chordata; class Mammalia; order Primates; family Lepilemuridae; genus Lepilemur; species Lepilemur ruficaudatus. The sequence goes on from CAUYRT010019659.1 coordinate 4,941, forward strand.
GCTGTTGTGTTGAGAAATGACTGCTGGGAGTCAAGGGAAGAAAGAGGAGGCAAGTGTGACAGTCCAGGTGAGAGATGATATTGGCCTGAACCAGAGCAGTGGGGGTGGCGAGAGGTGTTCAAATTCGAGGTACACTGTGAAGGGGAGCCACAGAGATTCATGATATGTTGGACAGGAGATGTGAGAGAAGAAAGAGTCAAGAATAGCTCCACGTTTTTAAGTGTGAGTAAGTTTCTATAAATTGAGAAAGGACCGGGACCGGTTTGGGAAAAGCAATAAGAGCTCATTGAGGCATGTTTAGTTTTGCCTTTTGGGCATCCAAGTGGCAGGGCTGGCATCAGTTTTGGATACATGGCAGAGATGCAGGCTAGAGAGATGATGTTGAGAGGCGTCATCACCATGTACTTAAAGTCACGGTTCTGGAAGAGGTTGTGTAGGGAATGAGTGTAGATAATCTGAAAGGAGAAATTCTAGAACTGAGCCTTGGGGAAGTCTCACATTTGGAGGTCAGAGAGATGGGGATAAACAGGGAAAAGGAACTAAACTCAACCAGAAATGAAAGGGAAAACAAAGACAATGTGTTGTCCAGGAAGCCAAGAATATAGTGTTTCATGGGAGAGAGTTTTTGCCTGTGTCAAAAGCTACTGATAGGTAAAGAAAGGTGAGGATTGAGAAACAGCCTTTGGATGTAGCAAGATGGTCATTGTAGCCTTGTGAAGGGTCGTTTCATTGGAGTGATGGGGACAGAAGCTTAATTGGACTGTGTTTAAGAAAGAATGGGAGCAAGAGAAAAGATAAATTGACCATCAGGGAAACACACCAGAATCACAATGAACTACCACTTCACACCCACCCAGATGGCTATCATAAAAACAATAGATGACAACAGGAGTTGGCAAAGATTTGGAGACATTGGAACTGTGATGCAGTGTTGGTGGAAATATAAAATGGTGCAGCCACTTAGAAAACAGTCTGGTAGTTTCTCAAAAAGTTACACAGAGTTACCGTATGACCCAGCAATTCCATTCCTAGTATATACTCAAGAGAAATAAAAACATACATCCACACTGAATTTTGTACATGAAGGTTCATAGTAACTTTATGAATAATAGCCAAAAAGTGCCCATCAACTGATGTATAAATGAATAAAATGTATTATATTCTTATAATGGAATATTATTTGGCAATTAAAATGAATGAAGTACTGATACATGCTACAACATTGATAAAACTTGAAAACATGTTAAGTGAAAGAAGCCAATAAAAAACGACCACATGTTGTATGATTTCCATTTATAAGAAAAGACCAGAACAGGTAAAATCTGTAGAAATAGAAAGTATATTAGGGGTTGCTGGGCCTGGGGGATAGGGGATGGGCATGAATAGGAAATTACTGCTAATTGGCAAGAGGTTTCTTTTTGGGTGATAAAAATATTTTAAACATAGATTATGCTAATGGTTGCACAAGTCTGTGAATGCTAAAACCTTGAATTATATACAATTGCATGATATGTATGTTATATCTAAACAAATATTTTTAAAAATAAGAAGGAATGGGAAGATGGATATTAGAGAGATTTAGTATAGAACTCTTTTAAAAAGAGTGCTTTAAGAGAAGGAGAAAAATGAGCCATTAGTTGGTGGGTAAAGCTGAATTAAAGAAGGATTTTTTTATTTTATTTTATTTTATTTTTTCACTCTTCTTATTTATAAGAATACCAGGAGGAAAGGATTTTTTTAAAAAAAACGATAGAAATATCAGTATATTTTGTGATGTTGCAATTGATCTAATCAAAAAGGAAAGTTTGATAATGAGAGAGAGAGAGAGTAGACTTCGTGGAACAATATTTTCGAGTGGGCAAGAGAGAATGGGGATTCAGCACATAGGTGGGGGATGAGCCCTGCTGGGAGTAGGGGCAGTTCAGACACAGTAACAGAAGAGAAGGTAGAGTATATTCACTCTGATTCTGGCAGGTGGGTAGATTTGGGGTTGGGACTTTCCTAAGTTCTCTTCTAATTGCATCAGTTTCCTCCTTATAGTACAAAGCAAATTGATCCTCAGAAAGTGAGGGTTAAGAAGGAATTTTGAAAATTAAAAGAGGAAAAGGAGGAAATCCAAAATATTTGTCTTGGAGAGTGAAAAAAGAATGGATTAGGAAAGAAAAGAATGATTCCTGGGGTGTGTTAAGAGCCCATACAGACTTGGTGAGCATGAGTGTAATAGGAGACCAGTTGACATGCTGGTGTACTTTTCTCCAGTTATCTTCAGCTGCCTGGGTTCAGGCATGGAGTAAGTTAAGGGTGGGATTTAGCCCGGGATTTTATTTTCCCAGAAAACAGACTCTGAGATGGAGATTTTTGTGCAGGAGTTTATCGAGGAGCGTTCTCAGAAGCAACATCTGTGAGGGAAGGAGAGAAGGCAGAATGGGCAGAGGAGGGCTTGAACAGCAGTGCAGTTGTAGCAAGTCTCAGACAATCCTACAGCGAGCTGTGGAGCTGGGATGACCCTCTGAGTTGTCCCAAATTGAAGCCAGGAGGCTGGGCATTTTTGCCTCTTTGTAGACATTTGGACACGGGATTCCCCTGGGCATGAGGCACAGCTTTGGGCAAGGAGGCTCCCTTTGGGTGAGGGGACTTCCTCGAGAAAGACTTAGCTGTGAGAGGACAGCAGTCAACAATCCCAGGAGGTGAGGTAATGAGTGCTTCAGTCCTGAAGGGGAGATCAAAGACAGCACACCACAGAATCCACTACAGTTTGCCTTTTCCACTGCTTGTTTGTACACTAAGTTTACCCCTTCTGAGACGACCTCCTCCAGGGCTCTGACAGGTTTCTTTTCCTAGACAGACTGACATGAGGAAGGTTAGTGGGACTAATCCCACTGATCTAGAGGCTGCCACTGATTCTCATCACTTCTCTGTTCTGCTATCCATTCTAGATTCTCCTCTTCTGTGGCTAGCACCTCTGCTTGTCTACATGGCTTACCTGGTGGTGTGACGCAGATGCTGACATGAGATGGGTCTGAGCCCCTGGTTCCCTGGCTACCAAATCATTCGCGAGCTTTGACGGCTGCATTTGCTCACGGACTCAAAATTAGGCACAGTCCACGATGGACTCTAAGGCAAAACTGAAGATGGGCATCATGCATTAAGAAGGGTGAACCAACAGCGTAGAAGGATTTGGGTCCCTGGTGGCCAAGTTTTGAACTCTCAACCTGGGGATTCTTTTTAAACGAGAGGAAAATAAACCCTTAAGTGCTTAGTTATTATCAGGTTCTTATAAACAGCTAAATAAAATTCCTGACTAAAATAACAGTGTAAGCTGGATATTCTCAAAATCCTCGAACTCAACGTACCACATGTCCAGTAAATATTCAAGTCTACCTTGGCCAGATACACTTTTCTTTCCCTGGATTTCCCAATTTTTACCCAAGGCACCATCATTCTCCGGATCTGTAGAGATCAAAAATCTTGGAGTTCCCCTTAAATGCCTCTTCATCCTCATCTGCATAGCCACTTAGATATTAGAGCCAGGCATTTCTCTTTAACACATATTGGATTGGTTACTCATTATTTTCCCAAATGTGTCTCCCATTTTCCTGATTCGGTGGCTCTCAGCCCCCAACATACAGGGCCTGTTTGCTGCGACATTCTTTCTCAATGTTTCCATTTTCTTTCTTTCTTGGCACTTATCACAGTTTGCAAATGCATTCGTTATTTACTTATTTATATTTGTTTTTTTTAGTGTTTTCGTGAGAAAGTAAGCTCCCTGAGGGCAGGCACTTTATCCATCTTTGTCCCTACAATTCCCAGTGCCCAAATGACTGTCAGAGTAAGGGCTCAGTGATATTTTGTTAATTGAATGAATAAGCGGTGAGTGTCCAGGGGCGACTGTCATCCTCATGGAAGAAGACAAAAGAAACATTTCACACCCTGATGGCAGGACAGTAAGGCTACCTATGGGTGAGGGCTCCTTGGGCCTCTCTGACCTCTACGTGATCCCTTTTGGTCAACTGAATAAATGTCTTTCCTATTTTACACTTACCTTATGCGGGGCCACGAGAATTACTTAGCTTTTAAAACCCGGTTTCTCCTGTGCTTCGTCTAACTGCTGAGAACTTAGTTTGCTCCTGTAATAGCATAAATAAACACACTTGGAGCAAGGGCGAAGTTTTATTTTTCCCTTAGGCAAAGCAGAAAAACAAACAAAATAACCCCCATGGCTAAACTCTCCAAAAACCTCATAATTACAGGAAGGAAAATATGTCTGAGGAAATTTTATTTATTCAATAGCAGGCAAGAAAAAAAAATTTTTTATGCTACAAGGAGCTTTAGTAAGGGGAACATACCACAGCAGCTCAGCAGTGGTTGCTGAGTGTGGCCCGCGTGGGGAGGCGATGGATTTACTTATTAGCTTCATGGAAGTACCTTTTATTAATCCAAGGAATCAGTGCTAGCTAGCCAGGCAGGCTTTGCACTCGAGGCTGGGCATACTGTATTTCTGGTACACTGAGAGAATTTCTATTGCCTTTGGATATTCTGGGACATCATTTCTTTTCAAACACAAATTGGGGTATGTGGGTGTGCACGTACATGCATGTATGTGCGTGTTTACATGTGTCTGAGCAAATAAGCACTTCAATTCAAATGAATACTTAACAATATTTATAATTTGTAACTTGATACATATAAATGGCAGCCTGGAAATATCAAATGGACAACAAAAGATATATTATTACTGTTGCTTTTAAAAATATAAAATGCTTGTCCATTACTATGCTGTCTCCATCAGCCCCTCCCTGTTCCTCCTCTGCCCCTGCCCTCCCATTTTTTCTCTTTTCTTTTGGCAGAGCAAGAATCTTGCCTTTTCAGACTGTCAGAAAAATAATCTATTTTTAAATTTCCAGAATTTCAGGTGTCCTGTCATTAAACATGACAGAAGGATTTAGGGAAAGACAAAGCATTGTTTGAAAAAGAAAACCATTTTTTGGAGTAGCCTAAATGTATACTAGTCCACTGTTTAGACAGCATAGCAGGCTAAAACTAGATTTTGAACGTATTTTCAGAGTGCACATTGGCATGTAGCATTTTAGAGAGAGATGCTAACAGAAGTTATCAAAAAGGATATGTTTTGAGTAAGACTTTTGAAATTTTATCTGGAAGCTACAAATCATTATGTTGTGTTTTAATATGCAGATAACCCTTATTCTGATCTGGGTTTGGAAACCTGATCAGGAAAGGCCTTTACACTGGCGTTTGGGACATCATGTTCTTTAGAAAGAAAGCTGTCTATTTTTCTTTTCTCCAGGGCAACTGCAGTTTAGGACAGGCACAAAGCTGGGAACATTACCAACGGCAGAAAAAATTCACTCCTATGTTCTATTTGTCAAACTGACCTGCAGGTCACAACCTGAAAGTTTATGGATCGGTGAGGCCTTGTCTCCGCATAAGCATGTTTTCTGGACTTTGGCTGAAGCTAAATTCCTGACTTCTGAAAGAGGGGTGGGTGTGGACTTCCAGCAGGAATAGCCAGTGGGAAGGAAGTAATATTCATTAAGAGTGTCTCATGCAAGCAGTGCTGGGCTAAGCATGCTCAGTGTAAATTCTCCTGGAGCCTGTCAAGCTATGTTTGAACTCGTTCCAGAATACTGGATTTACTTTTTTTTTTTCCCCCACCAGGAAGAATACTCGATGATTAGACTGCATTTTGCCTTGCTTTTCTTTTCCTTTCTTTCTTCCTTCCTTTCTTTTTTCTTTCTTTCTTTCTGTCTGTCTTCTTTCCGCCAGAAGAATGGAAACAATATTCTTTTCTGATCAGTTCAGTAATACAATGTCCTTCAGTATCCATATGAACATTTCAGTGGAGAAGAAAAGAAACTTTGCTACCTGGGAACTGAAGACTGCTTAGGTCAGTAAATGCTAATAAAGTCCTTAAAGACTTATGGAACCAGGAGTTAACTTTTCTTAACTGTTAAGGTAATCTGTAGCAAATTTTATTGCCTTTTCAACTGGTGGGTGTACACTAATTTTTTCTTCACACAAAAAACTGTTTTTCATATGTTAGAGTGATTTCCCAAACACAGGGAAAATATGTCTTTTAGTTAATTTGCATTTGAAAGAACCTCTTTTTGTAGGAGAGGTTCTCTCTCTACCACAAATTATGTGCTTTTCAAACAAATATTGTGGTAAGCTGATGTAGCCGTAGTGGTCTGAATGTGGATGTGTTCTGTGTTATATTAATTCTTGGCTTGGGTTGGTTTGGTGAAAGTTACTGCTTTTGTTACTGCCAAAGATGAAAGAGAGTTTGTTTTTTCGTGGCTGTTGTTTTGGAACTTTTGGTGAGCTTGGAGGCTGTATCGTGAGCCCCTTACAGAAAAGAGAGCCATCTCTTTCCATGTTTAATGTTCATTTTTCAAAATATCCAAGTCTAATTCTAAGAAAGGGGTACAGCATTTTTAGAATCTGTGTAGGAATAGAGTTTTTTTAAATAAATGTAGTTTTGGAGGGAAATAGTGTATAGAAAGGCAGAAACAAGGTTTGTAATAAAGAATTTAAATCAAGACCCTCTTGGTAAATATAAGCAGAAGAATGTGAAACATACTGCATGTTATATACTCACTGATTTAGTATAGGTTAATAATTTTGCTTTTTAATTAAAGAAAAAGTAGATCAGACTTTAAAGGATTGTCTTATAATATCAGCTGATAACACATAAAACTCAGAGAGGTGTTAGGATCTCAGAAAAATCAAGCTAGCAAAGGCGGTCCCTTTAAAAACATCTGAAAACTGAGGTTATGAAACCAAATAGCTTCATGTGGGAACAGTGCATCCCAGGCTAAAGCAGTTTAATTTAATTCAAGAATTTTAAGAGTAAAAGGGGATTTATTTCTTTTCAGAAAAGAACAGGCAGGCGAGGATTATTGATCGGTCAGGGATTAAATATTTGCTGGAATACAAAGCGTCACATATTATCAATGTGTAAATCAGACTGGCCAGCTATTCAGGGCATGTAAATGGAACTAGCATAGTTTCAGCCAGAATCAAACGCAGCAGCACTCTGCCCTGCCTTTTCCATCTTTATGTCCCAGAAACGGATGATAGAGGTGGGGCAGGGTGTGAAATGAGACTTAGCCGATGAGTTGACCTTGCTCTTTTAACTTCTGTCCATCTGTTCTTACCGGGCAGCTGAAGCAGTGAGCAAAGTGGGCCGGGACCTCAGGGGAGACCAGGAAGCAGGAGCCAGACCCAGCCAGGGCTGTGATCTGCTCCCCACCCTGCGAGTTAGATATCAGGAAAGGAGCTGAGTGGATGCATCTAAATCCACTTCCTTCTGCTCCCAGGGCTTTGATTTAAAACCAAATGCTGCTCTTCTGCACCTGCCTCTGCTTTTCATAAGTAAAAGCTTCTCCCCATGCACAGATAGCAGTTTATTCGATATACATCAATCCCTAAGGAGATAGCCCGAGTAATTCAGTCTCGTTTTGGTTTTTCCTTTCTTCCTTAACATGTGGCACAGATCTTGATGAGTTTAATTGAAACAACAAGCCCTTCCTGGGTTGGAGGAGGGGGCACAGTCCTCTGTGAAAGTGTGTGTGTGCACACGTCACTTGCAGTCTGGGCTCTGGGATGCTACCACTGGGGAAGAATTTGCAAGGCTGAGGGTATTTGTCTGGAGTCAGGGGCCTTATCATCACCTTGGGTCTGTGCTGATGGGGAGGAAGGACACATTCTGGAGCATTCTATAACTCTTTCCTCTGACTCCCCCTTCCTACTACTGCACTCTGTCTGCCCCCTCCCCAACTCTGTTCTCCCTTCACGACCTACGCCTTGAAGAATAGCCCTGAAACCTTGTGAGGCACAAAGGAAAACCAACGGGCATGCAAAGGAGCAGAGAGTGAACAAAGACGAGCCTCTTCATGTTCACATCTGGATAGAATTTAGATTGTGACAAGGGAAAATGAGCAGGAGAAAAAAAAGTCTGACATCACATTTTTAAAAATGCATATAATTGACTTCCTACAGTTTTTCTTATCTTACACTTTCTGAGTGTTTGTGTATCCTGCTCACAGCCTACCCAGAGGACTTGGGGGAAGGCAGGTATCATAGGCTTACTTTGTTGTGAAGTCCAGTATGTGCCCAAAGCAGTGGCTGAATTAGAACAATCACACAGATCCCTCAAGATCTTGCGCACTCTACCTACACAAGAACAGGAATAATCTGGGGTCAGTTTTCTTATCATTCACTTTGAGGTTTCGGACAAAGGAAGTTATTCTGTGCAACAATTTCTCAAACTAAATCCATCGCTATAATGGTATCTTAAATTTGAGAAGTACTTGAAACTTTTCAGGGGACTCTCACATCTTTCCTTTGGTCTTATTTCCAACACCAGCTATTAAAATAGATTGGGCCAGTGTTGTCATTTTCATTTAACAAGTGATGAAACTGAAAGATCGAATGACTTGCTGCCTAAGGTCAGATAGAGGCTGCATGGGAACTCAGGCTGCCCAACTTAGGATTTGAAATTCTAGACCATCCTGAGTCTCTGGGCTAGAGTTAGAGAGGATGTATAAAGAGGAGGTCCATGATTCAGGAAGGTGGAAAGTGTGGCAGCGCCAGGGGCTGTAGATATTGTTAGTCCCACCATGAAGGAGAAAACTCAGGCTGGAGAAGTTACCCACGGTCACACTGAGGAAGCTGGGGACTTGGAATTGAATCCTATCTGTGGAACCCCAAAGGGTGTGTTACGCTGTGTAGAGACTAGGCACATGGACTTTGCTGAAACTGTATGTGTCTCTTTTTCCTCCTGGGTAGAATGGGGATACCATAGGGTTGCTATGAGGCAACACACGTAGAATACTTAGCATGGTGCTTTGCACAGACTGAACCCTCAAATGTTTTGATAAGTGCATGGCCTTATTGTTGCTTGTGCTGTGTCACTCAAGGTAAGCTGGAGCTATTCTTACTGTGAGTCCCAATGAGCTCTTAGCTTAACTCCCCAATCCTCAGGGCAGTTGCGTTGATAAATTAACATCATCCGATGAGTGGCACTTAAGGCATGTTTATTAAAAATACAAAAACTGTGCTAAAGGGCACAGATAACTAAGGCAAAAGTCTTAATCACCTTTCTCTTAGTCCACGGAGAAGCTGGAGGCAGTTTATCTGGACAGATGTGTCTGAGATAAGCACACATTCGTTGAGTCAAATCTAATTGTCTTTGGTGACCTTCAGATGCTGCCAAGCAGGCTTCTTGGATGTGAGGAATCTCTATGAAAAAAAGGATGGTGAGTCAGAGGTCATTCCAGATTTATAGATCCAGTGGGGGTTAAAAAACCAGTAAAGGCACCTGTGGAGACAGGCTTTAGGACTGTCACAATTCTGGGTTTTGAGGGCCCTTCTGTCAAGTACTGACTGGGCTCCTGAGGTCCACTGAGTGTCTGGGCTCCGAAGCTGCTGGGCTCACACACAGCATTGCATTAGAAAGATTCCTTTAGGGAGAAAGCTCAGGGCCTGCTTCTGACCAAATCAGAGCGTTCTCTGTATAGAGGAATGAGAACTGTGAGTACGCAGTCACAGGGCTGCAAAACCAAGCGGAAGCAGGGGCTGCTCCCCTCAGTCTAGCCAAATGCACAGCACACGTATGTGCACAGAGCACTTAAACACAGATTGGCAAAACAGGTCTGTTGGCCCAAAAGTGTGAGACAAGCTTCAGGGTCAGCAGCTGATAGTATAAGAGTTTAAGTGTGTATTTACAGTTCTTAAATTCTTTACCTCTTAGTTCAGAGTTCTCTTTCAGATGCTTGTCCATGGAACTTTGCTTACCTGTCCATACTGGGAAAGGACAGCCAGTGTGGTGGGGAGGAGGGTTGGTTTACTGAGCATCTATTATGCACCTGGTGCTTGGGTTTATGTTTTATTAACATTATCTTATTTAAAGTTCATAGTATCCCTGGAAGTTTAAAGAGGAGGAAACCTGTCCCGGTAGGAGAAGAGTGTATGGTCACTGAGGCAAAGAGGGGTCTTGCTATCCACCAACTGAGCACAGATGCCATGTGCAATGGAAAGGCCTTCAAGAAACATTTAAGTGGAAGAAGATTGCTGTTGTCCAGTAGACTAAGTTCCTCTGATGGGAGATGCCTATGTCTTGCCTAATTCAGGATCCATTACTGTATATTGCCCAGAGTTGGGCAGGTCAGGCCCCATGAAGAGTTAGAGTTTGATTTGCTCTGTGTACTGCCTGCCTTAGGAGAATCACTCTATTTGAACAGCAAACCTAAATTACATTTCTTTTTTGTTTGTTTTTTACAAATAGGTTCTTAAAAGTTTTGCAGTTCCACAGGTGAAGAGCTCGGTGATTGTTAAGTAGTCCCAGTAGTGCAGAAACAGGATTTGGAGTGAAATGACTGGAACTTGGGTCCTGACCCTGGAATTAAATAGTTGCGTGACTTTGGGTAAATTGTTTCAACTCACTGTGCCTCAGTTTCCACATCTGAAATGGTCAGTGAGAATTTTCTCAGGTGGGGTGATTAATCTGCTACTCGGCAGTGCACCTGTAGTCAACAATGTGGTATTGTACACTTAAAAATTTCTCAAGAGGGTAGACCTCATGTTAAGTGTTCTTACCACAATAAAATTAAATTCATGGGAAAAAAAATTGTATCTTAAAAATTTAGCCTGCTGTATGAATATGAATGTTACTTTTATCCTCCTGGCTGTTATCTCAGTGTTTTCTGTTAGGTTCTAGTGCTTTTACTTTTTCTATTCAGAAAAGCTTTCTCCTTCATTTACTGAGATGGAGGGTTGCGTGACTAACTGATCTAGGTCAACTGCTTTGTATCAGAGTACTGAAGCTCTTTAATTGTCCAAATTAACTTTACATTTCCTAAATTAATGAAAGATGGAAGACTTGGAAAAGACAGAAAGTCTAGATAGAAATCGTAGCCAGAGCAGAATTTCGTTGACCATAAGATGTTCCTGTATGCAAGGAGGAATGAACAACGGATCAGGCTACCAAACAAATTGTTGACACTCATATATGCCCTCCATTCTCCCAGAGAAGATGAGAACTGCCACACCTGTTAGGATGATTACTTTCGAAAAACAGAAAATAACAAGTGTTGGCAAAGATGTGGAAAAATTGGAACTTTTGTGTGCTGTTGGTGGGAAGGTAGCATGGTGCAGCTGCTATGGAGAACAGTATGATGATTCTCGAAAACTTAAAAATAAAATTACCATATTATCCAGCAATTCAACTTCCGGGTATATCCCCAAAGAGTTGAAAGCAGGGTCTTGAAGAGACAGTTGCACATTCAGGTTCACACAGCATTATTCACAATAGCGGAAAGGTAGAAGCAACCCAAGTGCCCGTCAATGGATGAATGGATAGACAAACTGCAGCCTGCCATACAATGGAAATTGTTAGGTGTTAAAAAGGAGGGACGTCCTGACACATGCTACAACATGGGTGAACCTTGTGGACATTATGCTAAGTGAGAGAAGCCAGGCATAAAAGAACTAATACTGTGTGATTTCACTTATATGAGGTACCTAGAGTAGTATAATTTATAGAAGCAGAAAGTGGAATGGTGGGTTCCAGGAGCTGTGAAAAGGGGGAAATGGAGAGTTATGATTAGTAGGTATAGAGTTTCTATAGGGGGAGATGAAAAAGTTCTGGAGACAGATATTGGTGACGGTGCATAACAATGTGAATGTACTTAATGCCACTGAGCTGTACACTTAAAAATGGTTCAGCCGGTAAATTTTATGTTATGTATATTTTACCGCAATTACAAATTTTAAAAATTGAGATTATAACAAATGTTACCATACTAGATAGTTTATTAGGGCTTCCCATTATCTATAAGTATCTGTTTCATTGCTGAAATTAAGCTGCGTGTGAGGAGGAAGATCAGGCTCAAACTGAGAAGGAAAAGAGAAGAAAATCATTTAGTAAATGCAGTTTGGGAAAGTAAAAAAAGAAAAAAGCAAGAGAAGATGAGAGAAAAATAGGCTGTTGGTATAAAGCAATGGAAATTTCAGGATTTCTATATATGAGGTGCTTAGGGGTAGGATTTTATTTTAGCCCTGTGTTTGCATAGCAAGCACATTGCTTTAACTTAGGTTGTTTATTTGGGGTGGCATTTGGCAGCTGATAGAGATTGCAAGGCACCAAAAGGCCTCCTGAGCACCTCTTTTTTTTTTTTGCTAGACATTGCTTTTGCTGTCAGATTAAATTTTCATCAGGGATTGCCTTTGTGAAAGATCTGGTGGGAAAAATCACAGAACTCAAGACAAGTTAAAAAGCCACTCATAATCAGACAGAGGGAAGAGAAAGCAACTAGCATTTATTGAGTGCCTATTTTGTGCCAGGTGTTTATGTATATTATTCATTTACTTCTGCACTGTTATCTCTAGGGTAGATTTCATATTGCCATTTTATACATGCAGCTTTCCCAGTTTTGCTACTGAGTGGTGAAGCCAGGACTGGAACCCAGGTCTGTCGGATCCTGAAACCTATCTGTTTCTAACACATCACCCTAATGGCTTTAGGAATTACATTTCTTCAGTTAAGTATCTAGCCCATCCCTCCCTATCTTTGCTGTCAGCAGCTGTAGAGGGGAGGCTTTCCTGGAACAGATCTATGTCTCACGCACTCAGCTCAGGGTCCTCCAGGGGCTTCCTGGGGGCCCCCGCATTAGCATCCATAATCCGAACATAATTTTTCACTTTCACCAATACTTGCCCAGCAACCCTTAGCCTTGCTGAGCAAAAAGCACAGGTGTCTGCGGAATGTCTTTTTCTGCGGCTCTGTCTCGGGTTCAGGTGTTAGAATAAATGAAGCTGGAGTGCAGGGCCCCTCCCTGGAAGGCTGTTCTCAGGCTCCTTTGTCTGGTTTATGTATAGCCATCAATGCAGCATTCCTTCTGCTTCAGCTGTTTGAGAATCCCATCTTCTCTATTGATTTCCCACAGAACGTTTACTGCTCTCCAAGGTGTGACCTGTACCTCTAGCTAATTTATTTCTGTCATGGCTGCAGGATTTAGGAAAGAAGGGGAGGTGGGGAGCGGGGACTGGAGCGAGGGAGGGAGGGAGGCAGGGGAGACAGCGACGGCATGTCCAAGATGTGGGAATAAATTCAGCCTCGAGTCCCCGCCCGGCGTTCCTGCAGCTCTGGAGGGCAGTTCTGTGCACACAGCAAGGGGACTTTGTTTGAAAATCTGCTCAGTAAGATGGAAGCCGCAGCCATGGGGTTTCAGAAGGCCGGGAATTAGAGCAGGGCCCCATGGGAATGGAAAAGCAAGGAAAGAATGTGTTTGAAAATAACGTCTTGACTGTTCGGGAGCCAGTCACCATATTGAGCAGTATGTGGTAGGTTTTTTTCTTTTTTAATGAAATGATAGAAACCCTTCCAGGGGCAGGAAGGTGACTAGTGAAGTCATATTCTCTTCTTCATTATGGCATTTGCGGCAACAGCGTGTTCATGTGTCAGTCCCTGAAACTGCGTTTGCAGTGAATGACAGGTGAGATATTAAGTAGAACCACTTTAACATAAACCTCCCTGCCTCCTATGCCTGGGACTATGAAATATGAAAAGTTAGCCTTTTCGTAGTCTGGTTTTGCCAGATAACTATTCCAATGTCCACTTCATTTTTCCTTTGAAAACAACTTAGAAAATCTGCCAGTAAACTTATGCAAGGAAGGATGTGGACTATTATTTTTGCCTGGATAGTGACTTGCATTTGTTTAGTGGATAGATAAATCATATTTAAATGGCATTTTAAAGTTTTCAAGCTTTTTAAAATATACGTTATTTTATTTTATTTCATTCCCTTAAAAATGCCAAGAAGTAGGTATTACTCTTTTCAGTACATATTTGAAGAAACGTGGGCTTATTAGCCTGCTTCATGCCTAGTTAAGTTCACGTGGCTAATAAATGACAAACACAGGATTCAGGTCTAGGGCTTCCGATTCTGGATTCTGGCTGCATTAGAAGACACCACAGTGGTGCAAGGGCCAGACTGTCTTAGCAAGGTCACCAGCACTGGGTAGCAGAAGCTGTAGAGTGGGAGGCATGGTCTCAAAATTTAGAAAGGCAGTAATGGAGCGAATCAGCACTCCACCAAGCACACAGACTTCTGTAATTCCACTCCTGTGATTTATGCCCAAGGTCAGTTCATCTGAGGTATGATAAGGCCTTAGAAAGGAGGGTAAAACATTCAGTAATGATCATTTTCTCCTTCCCTCCACACGGCACTAGCCCTCAGCCCCACCCCAACATGCATACATATGCCTTTCTTTCACTCTTTAGAGGGACTAAAATTAAAATAAATCATCACTCGTCGTGTATTACTATCAATTATAACTTACCCCGGGCCGGGTGTTAGAGTAGCAACTACTTGTGAGGCTGGTTAATGGCGTTGATGCCTCTCAGTGCCAGACACTCTAAGGCCCCTCCCGTCTCTGCAGCATGATGGCTAAGGAGCTTCTGTGACGTTTGTGGGAGAACAGGATGGCAGTGATGGGGGGCTGGTGGGCCTTTGGCAGCTGGAGACCAGCCCACCTGGACCAGTCTACCTGTGGGGAAGAGCAGCCCATCTTGTCTTGACAGATGGCCAAGTGCCCACCTCAGAGCTTGGCGGCCCAATAAAGAGGCCCCAGATTTGAGTCATTCCATTTTCAGAAACATAGTGTGATGGCAACGTGGAAAGGCTTCTTTCCTGAGTAAGTGCTTATACTTAAAGAAGAAGGAACAACCTTATGGATAAATAAACATGTCCAGTGTGTAGGAATAAAAAATAACTGTATATATCCCTAGAATAACTGAAGTTATTTTGATTCTAAAAATTCTGGACTTTGAGAAGGAACTTGCACTCTTCCTTCCTATGTGGCAGACGACATTCCCACCATCTCAGAGGTAACCTGCATCTCAGGACCTAAGATTCTGGGAAGGGATAAGTGTGAGCTAAAAATAAGAAATGCTCAAGAGAAAGTCATACTCGCTTCCACATCAATAGTGTGTGATTCTGAGTTGTGCTGTTTCTCTTGCCTGAAGCAATTTTTATTTCTCAGCTCCTTTGATTTTTTTATTTTTATTTTTTGCAAGCTGATTTTGGATAATTGTTCTTTCCTTGAAGTTGGCCTGAGGCACCATGGTGTTATAGAGAGAACTCAAGACTTGTAGGTTTAAAAAACCTGAGTTTGGCTGGGCGTGGTAGCTCACACCTGTAATCGTAGCACTCTGGGAGGCCAAGGCAGGAGGATCGTTTGAGTTCAGGAGTTCGAGACCAGCCTGAGCAAGAGTGAGACCTCGTCTCTACTACAAGAAATAGAAAGAAATTAGCTGGACAACTAAAAGTATATATATAAAAAATAAACCGGGTATGGTGGTGCGTGCCTGTAGTTCCAGTAACTCAGGAGGCTGAGGCAGGAGGATTGCTTGAACTCAGGAATTTGAGGTTGCTGTGACTAGGCTGATGCCATGGCACTCTAGCCCAGGCAAGAGAGTAAGACTCTGTCTCAAAAAAAAAAAAGAAAAGAAAAGAAAAGAAAAGAGAAAAAAATAATATGAAAAACCTGAATTTGAGTCCTAGATTCATGACTTATTGGTTCAGTGGCTACAGGATTTAACTGTCCTTATCAATGTCTGCATCAGTAAAATGGGTATAATATTATCTATCCTACCTTAGAGGGCTGTCCTGAGGTCCTTAGGAGATAATGGGTGTCAGAACGTTGTGTAAACCCTGAAGCACTATGCTTTCCATATGTAAGAATTTATCCTGTATTATTGGAGTTCTTAAAATGCATGTACAATCACTGCTATCTCAGTCATCTATGCTTTCATAATGTGCAGTGGTCCAGAATGTCCCTATTTAACACTAGAACTTATTTGAGGCTAGGATTTGGAACAACCCACCTACAGACTACCACTAAAGATCAGATGTAAACCTCATCCCTCCTCTGTTCCACCTCTCCCCTCGCTTCCTAGGTATCCCGCAGCTTTGCTCTGAGAGTTCGTTCAGCCCTTACATCTGCCCCATCCCTCTTTGGAGGTTTGCCTGGGAACTCCTTTAATTCAAGCCCCCTCCTCAGTAGGAATCCTCGTCACTCCTCCTTGAATTTCCTCAATTATTGGAGCAGAGTGGAGTGGGTGGGGCCTGGCAGTGTGCAGAGAGTACCCCAATTGGGAGGGGTGTGGAGTTGCAGACATCTAAAAATAAAGCGTGGCTTGAGCTCAGATGCCGGGCAGTGGGTGGAAAGGGAAGGGTCCAGTCCTGGTTCTGCCATTTACCAGCTGTGACACTGGACAGCTGCTCTAGCTCACTGTGTCTGTCTTCTCATCTCCAAAACAAAGGTGGTAATAGTACTCACTTCTCCGGGTGGTTGTTGGAAATGCTTTGTAGACTGTAACAGGTTATACAAAGAGACTTGTAATGTTGACCTGATGCAATATTAAAACAGCTTTCCATTTTTTCGAACAGGCGATGACTGGCTTCTGAGTGAGGACTCTTAAGAGTGTGTTAATTGATGGTAGGGAGTTCAGCGAGTACTGAAAATCAAGGGTTACCACAAATAATTTACATATGGTGAAGAAGGAGTTGACTAAAGGGTGGTATGTACATACAATAGAATATTATTGAGCCATAAGAAGGAATAAAGTACTGATAAATTCTTTGGCATGGATGAATCTTGAAAACATTATTCTAAGTGAAAGAAGCCAGAAACAAAAGGCCACACATTGTGTGATTCCATTTATATGCAATATCTAGAATAGGTGAATCTGTAGAAGCAGAAAGCAGTTTAGTGGTTTCCAGGGGCTATGGGAGGGAGAAATGGGGAGCTTAACAGGTATGGGTTTTCTTTAGGGGTGATAAAAATGTTTTGGAACTAGATAGTGGTTGCACAACAGGGTAAATGTACTGAATGCCACTAAATTGCTTACTTTAAAATGATTAGTTTTATGTTCTGTGCATTTCATCACAATTAAAGAAATACTATTAAAAAAAAAAAACACCGGGGCCGGGCACAGTGGCTCACGCCTGTAATCCTAGCACTCTGGGAGACTGAGGTGGGAGGATCGCTCAAGGTCAGGAGTTCGAGACCAGCCTGAGCAATAGCAAGACTCCGTCACTAGTAAAAATAGAAAGAAATTAATTGGCCAACTAACAATATATAGAAAAAATTAGCCGGGCATAGTGGCGCATGCCTGTAGTCCCAGCTACTCGGGAGGCTGTGGCAGGAGGATCGCCTGAGCCCAGGAGTTTGAGGTTGCGGTTGCTGTGAGCTAGGCTGATGCCATGGAACTCTAGCCTGGGCAAGACAGTGAGACTCTGTCTAAAAAAAAAAAAAAAAGAAAGAAAGAAAAACACCAACAGAGTTGACTGTCTAGGAAGACTTCCTAACATTTTGTATAATTTTGGTCAGTTGGTGAGTTTTGGGAAGAAATTTTCCCCCATTTCTCTACATTTATTATTATTATTTTTTGCCTTTTATAGTCCCATCTTAATGCCTTAGTATTACTTACCTCCAAGAGTATTTAAGTTCTGTTTGAGTGACTTCTTTTATTCTTTTTTTCTTTCCTTCATTTATCCACTCTTCCATTCACTGGGTGCAAGGTGAATGATAATTAGTATGTGATCCAGGACAGAGGACAGGAAGCTGGCCCTGCTACGTGGCTTTGGAAGGCACCTAACCCCTCTGATTTTAGAGAGACATCAACTAAATTATTTCTTGGGATTCTTTCAGTTTTAAAGTTCTCAACTTAAGAATTGAGAAATGCATTATTAGGTTTCCTTTAAATATTCTGCCAGCTAATTTCTCAGATTCTTTTACTTTGAATTCATTTATCAAACCTAGCTAGACAGACAGAAAAAATAAATTACACTTTGAATTAGCCTCTTCTTTTTCATTAGACCTCAATAATGAGGAGAAAATTCGTCTTCATGCCTGTGGTGAAACGTCTTTGACCATGGGAAACCTTTCTTCACGTTTTTCAAGATGAAAAAATGTCCAAAGCATGAAACTGATATACTTCTAGTTTGAAAAGCATCAAAAATGATTTTTATCTTTAATTATAATATGTTAAAGAAAATAGACACTGAAATAACTTAATAGTCCATTAAAACACTATTTTCAAGGATCATTTAGCATTTCCATGATAAATTACTATTTTTAGAAGCTATGTAACCAAACAAAGAATGTGTTCCTGGCTATGACCGTGAAGACAAGTTATTATCCTGGGAGGGACAAAGGAATCTGAGTGGCTCATGAGAGATGGCACCAATTGCAGAGGACATTTTATAGAGCACCCTTTCTCTTTGGTCTCCATTTTCTGCAATCAGGATAATGCAGTGCATTTGAGAGCCATTTTCATTTTTGAAGTGCTCTTTCATCATTAGCTAATAAATACTCATCAATGAATTTTCCTCCCTGCCTTGGAAGTTGGAGGAAAAAGAACAGTAATTGCTTTCCATGTCGTAAGTGTTATGCTCCTTGAGCCTCCCCTCTCGCACCTCTGATGGAAATCTAAGAAACAAATTATACTTGCCCATTTGAAAGGACCAAAGACCACCATTCCTTCCATACGGAACACCTGGAAATTTGCATCAGCTGTTAATGACCTTCAATAACTCTCCAGTCACAGTAGCAGAAGGAAGGTCTGTCTCCCATTACCAAGCCCTGCAATGTTTAGTGTCTCCCAGGGACAGTTAGCTGAAAGGGTGACATGAGGGGTCTTCATCAGGAAACAGAGTGTGGCAGAGTTGAGCTAGGAAGAAGTAATGTCTCAGTATGGGTCTCCCATGGAGGAGTGCATACGCTATTTTCTAAGGCCAAAAAGTTATGGTTTGAGTATTTTCTATTTTTTTGTATTTTCCCTGTTTCATCTCCCCTACGTCATCTTAGTTCCATTTAGATTTGGCCACAAGTTTTACAGTTTCCGCTGTGGTAAATTTTACTCCATATACTTAAAGCTGATCCCAGACTGTTCTACCTGCATGTGGATTTTGAGGAAAGCCATTTGATTTGCAGCTTAAGCCATGTTTTACTGGGTTCCTGCTGCCTTGTTGTCTATGGTATTAATAGTGTTATCTAATAGAAATAAAACGCAAGCTGCAAACGCAAGCCACATATATAATTTAAAATTTTATGGTAACCACCTTAAAAAAAGTAAAAATAAACAGGTGACATTAATTTTAATAATATGTTTTATTTAAGCCAATATATCCAAAATATCATGTAATGAATATAAAAACTATTAATAAGATATTTTACATATTTTTTAGTAAGTCTATGAATTTTGATGTGTATTTTATACTTAACACACATCTCAGTTTGGACTAGTTTCATATGAAGTATTCAACAGCCACATTTCATATGGTGAGTGGCCAATGTATTACACAGTGCAGGTCTATTGTTGGGGATAGACACCAATGTTTGAGCAGATATTTTTAAATTAAAAGTCATTTCTGAATTATTTATCAAAATGTCAAAATCTTTTAATGTCAGTTTTATCTTCAAGGCTTTTCCTTATCAAATAAATTGTCTCTTGCTTTTTTAGCAATGGGGGAATATCGAAGGGTTCTAGTGTTTACCAGCAGGGAAAGGGTTAATCTATGTTTTCTCAAACCTACCATTCCCTCTGGTGGTTACTGGTTAGTGCTGAAATTAACCATAGCACGAGTGAATTATGACCCCCATTTTGCTTCATGCTTTGCTATTCCTTGAGCTGAGATCTACCTAAGAACCAAGAAACAGCAAGACCATTGATCTCAGAGAGTGGTTAGGATTTGGCCACGTTTGATTTGAGCCTGATACTCATAGTATTTGCACGTTAAGTGGTTTCCATAATGCTTCATTTTTGGTGCCATTATTTTTCATACTAATTTTTTTGCTTATTTTGATGTGGTTGTGTTCTCACGAAGAAAGGGGACACTTTTTATATTTGTAGCTTCTCACATCAGCTCAGCCTGTGGCAGTCTAATGGGCAGCAGCCATGACCACAGGAGACAGAGGCACCCATGTGATGCTTACACCCCCCAAATGCTTGGTACCCTATTCTTGGACTAAATACCTCATTCTATTTGAGGACAACATTACAAATATTTGGTCTATCTGGAACTTTAGTCATTGGCAGGTCCACATCTCTATAGGAGAACAATAATTACTATTGATAATTATTTAATTTTGAACACCAACCATGAGCAAAGCACTATAGTAGGTGCCGTGAGAGTTTCACAAAGAAATGCCCTGCTCCCTGCCCCCAAGGAGCTTAGTTTGGTAGTAAGGAGAAGCACAACACACAGAGTCCTTGTCAAGGTACTAGAGTGTTAACGCAGAGGTACCAGCAGGGTACTCAGATGACCCTGAGGTCCCGCAAGATGCAGTGAACTAGTATCTACCAAAGACTGTTACATGCCAGCTTTAGCAGATACTAGAGACAATTCCAGTGAAAACAGTTTCTTCTTTCTGTGGACACCCTAATCTCCTGTAAGAGGTGGGTATGAAAACAACCAACCAACTACAATGCCATGGGAGATATGACAGAACGGAGAAATAGAAACTACAGAAACACAGAAGGAGAGAGTCCATCCTCCAGTCCAAGCTGGAGACACATCTTCAGAGGCAAAGACGATGGGGCTAGTTTTCAACATAGAAGGTCACTGGCAGAAAAGGGGAGGAAGGGAGCTTGGAGAGCAACAGGAGTAGACTGAGGGCTAAGGTGGTTCTGGAGCTGGTGAGCCCTGGAGAAAAGTCACACCTGCATAAATTGCATTCTCCCAGCCTCATCTTATTCTACCCTAGAATACTTGATTCAAATCATCTGACATGTCATGTTTTCTACAGTTTGTGGATGTCCAAAAAATTATTGTAAGTTATGAAGAATGGATAATTAAAATTTTCATTATGTTATTTAAAAAGTCCCACATTGATGACAATTTTGATTTAGTCGCTACAGTAGAGAGGTGCTGTGTTGTGGCGGTGAAGTGCTCGGACTCTGGAAATCAGACTGCCTCGATTGAAATCCCAGCTCTGCTACTTGCAGCTCTGTGGTATCTAGCCCATCTGTACCTCAGTTTCCTCACTCTAAAATGGGAAAGAGGCACAGCACCTGCCTCAAAGGTTGTGATGAGTAAATGACATAAGTTAAGATGTGGAAAGGGCATCAAATAGTGTCTGGTTTGTAGCTAAGTGTCCTAAATAAATCAAATGAATGTGATACATGAAGCTCTAATATCTGGTAATGGCAAACAGCTTTCTGTATGCCTAGCATATGATCAAGGCATTTTTTATTGCTTTATTTTTCTTTTTTGTTTTGAAGGAGTGAATTTGGTTTTTGTCCAACTGGTCTGAAATCAGTCAGTGATGTACACTGGCATGAATACAGATTGCAGGATATCCTTGCAATAGGATTGTACAAGTCTTCTCTTATATTTTATTTAAGTACATACTAGAAACACCTTTAATTGTTCGAAATTATCCCCTTTTTAATTGTTCTGAATATCCACTTGTACAGGAAATATCCAGAAATGCATGTCTCTTCTAAAAGAATATGTGTTTGTCAATAATGGATCGTATATGAAAACAGCACTTTGAAAAGTAAACTCAGAACATTGCCGTAGCGCAATGATTGATTTGCATTCATGTCAAAAATTTTTATTAAGAAAATTTTAAATGGGCATAAACATAAAGAGAATATTTGTATGCCCTTTGTATGCTCGTCATTTAGATTTTATCATTATGAACACTTTGGCATGTTAATTTATTTTTTGATTGAAGTATTTTAAAGCAAATCCCTGAAATCATGGTATTTTGACTCCTGAATATTTGATTAAAAATTTAAAAAGCATTTTTTATATAATCGTAATGTCATTCCACTTAGTAATCTTTCCTTGATATATCCAATCTATATTCAAATTTCCCTAATAGCCTCAGGTAGTTTTTTCAGGTAGATTGCCTGAATCAGGATACAAACAAGGCCTACACATCGCATTTGGTTATCAAGACATGTTTCTCTTACTGTAGGATGATCTATGTCCCTGCGTTATTTTGAGAGGGTTTTATTGTCTCAAGGTTTGAGACCCAGGAAAGATCTGTACAGCCCACGTGTTAGGTGGTTGCCTAATTTACCTTAGGTAGAGATACTTTTGTCAACAAAGATAAGTTACAATTATGTTCTGACAAGTTTTCGTGTCAGTTGTATGAACTCTAAGCGCTGAAGATGGCACTGAGCAAGGCACCGAAGGCACGTTAATGAAGGAGACAGGATCTCTGGACCCAGAAATCAGGCAGAGACAAATAAATATTTATCAATAGTTTTAGTAAAGGTATGCAAAAAGTGCTATGGGAGCACAGAGAGAAAGTTATTAATTATTCTTAGGGAAGAAGGTGGGGCTGAGAGCATCTTCCTGACCTGGGATGCTTAAAATCCTTTTCAAAATAGTTTGCCAGCACAGACGAAGGAAGAGTTGGTACATTTCAGCTGTGACGTACATGGTGTTGCAGGCTCATGTGTGTGTGTGGTGGGGCTGGGAAGGTTATGCAGGAGATGAATTTAGGAAGAGACAAAATAGCTCGAGATTCTCTTGAACAAGGTAGAGGGACCTCCGGGGCCTGACCGCAATATAATCACGAAAGTTTCTGCTGAATTGCCAGAGCTGACATTTGAGGTTGAGGGGGGAGTGTGGCTGCCTCCAGGGGACACGTCTGAAGACAGTGTGGCAGATTCCTGCTTGTGGCTCTTCCCTACTGAGTCAGAATCCATCAGACAAGTGAGAATGCTGTTACTTTTATAGCCCTGTTGGAAAGGTGCCTAGTGATTTTAGACAGGAGATCTGTCCCCCATACCCGAACATCCTCTCCCTTAGTGACGTACCGTCTGCATCTGCCGTTTCATTTCTCGGTGAGGAGAAACCATGTTGGGCCTCCACAGCGAGCATTTGAGAAATGGTTAATATCTCCAAGAAGTAGCATTCTAGGGAAAACACATATACAAAAACACCCCAACAATTTCTCCCTGAGGTCTTTACTTTTCCCTCCTAATTGGGAAGGAATTCCTGAAGACAGTGAGTTCATAGGGAAGAAAAGAGAAAGCTTTGTGCTCAAGAATGTGTGTTTTGAAGACAGTGTGATCCAAACAGCAGAGGTGGACCAAGGGAATGTGGAGAACAGACGGCGAGGGCAGGGCTCTGGGCTGAGACGTGGAAAGATCTGGGCTGAGTTCCTTGCCCTTCACTTCACGGCTATTTTAACTTGATTGAGTCACCTAAACTTGCTCGAGATCAGTTTTGTTATTTATAAAATGGTTATAATACCTTTTTATATGATCTGTAATGAAACTGAAATAATAGATGACAGCTTTGAAACTTTCTAGATTTTGCAGCCCCCTTTACAGATAGGAAAGGAGTAGGACTATTGCTGCCATTAAGAAGAAGAAACCTGTTTGAGTTCTTTGGAAGAACAAATAGTTATGAGAACACTGTGGATTGGAGGATGGTCAGCTAAGGGTTTTGGAATCCAGAACAGAGAATGGTTTGACCATTTATTTTTTACTTTCAGAATAAAGAATGATAGGAATGCTGAAGAATTTTTAAATTCTTGTAACTCAATCTCAATCTCTATTAATGTAGTAGACAGAATAAAATAACCTTAGAGACATTGAGTTAGGCCAAGTTCAGTGGCAGTGTTAACGAGAAGAGCCTCTGCTTTGGTAGAAAATCGGGCTGTAATAATGAAAAATTGGCTTATTGAATATAGTTATGAATTGGATAGATTATTGGCTCTTCTGTAGAGAGGGCAGTGACCTTACGGTTATACAGCATATTGGTTCTTTTTTTGGAGACAGTGTCTTGCTCTGTCACCCGGCTAGAGTGCAGTGGTGTCATCATAGCTCACAGCAGCTTCAAACTCCTGGGCTAAGGCGATTATGCTGCCTCAGCCTCCCCAGTAGCTGGGACTATAGGCGTGCACCATCATGCCCGTCTAATTTTTTCTATTTTTAGTAGAGTATACAGTATATTGATTATTTGCACACAAATCGTGACTCAAATGCCTAGGGAGAGAAAGAAAGGGGGAGACTATGTTATCTGACCTTCACACAATTGGGAGTCAGAACATTTCAGGAACATGTGACAAGAAGATAGATTCTAACCAGAGGAAGGTTAAAAATCACAATACAATAATCAAATTTCCCGTGGTGCCTTAAAACTGAGCTGGGAAACCAGTTTTGTTTTTGTTAGTCTTTTGTGTGCTCAATCTGTGACACATTACAACAGGTGGCAATGTAAAACTTATATCGATGCCAGTTCCCTTGCATGTTCTAGGCGCTCCTGGATGGTCAGTAAGCAAAGTAAGCCTGTGCTTCAGCACTCCTGGTATCTCCAATAGAAAGCCATCGAATTGCCCTCCATGAAAGTGGAAGGCAAAAAAGTATCAAATACATAGAGTGATGAAATTCAGAGTAAAAAAAGATTACTTATAAAATCACCTTTAACATTCATTTGTTCTAATCACTTTAAGTATACTAGGAAAACTAAAGTACAATTTAAAAAACTGAATGCATTGTGACTATGTTGTATCTCCACCGTAAAAAAAAATAGGTGACACTAAAAAAAATAAAAATTACCGTTTTTATTTTTTTTAGTGTCACCTATTTTTTTTTAAATCATATGTCATATTTATTGAGCATCTACTATGTGGAGTGCTGGGAGTGTACGTGGGAACAATCTTCATGAGCAAATGCCAGAGTCAAGTCAAGCAAGATAAAAATTAAACAGTAACCAAGAAGTTTCCTCCTAATGCCTTAGTAACTCATCTGAATAAATGGGAAGAACTATCTAAGTAGTTTTTTTGTCTGTCTCTTTTCTGGCAATGTGGTTGTCATACACATACTCAGACCTTGCAAGGATTCCAAGTTGTGAGGATTGAGGTTATCTAGAGCATCAGAGATATCAATGGGATGGCTGCTCCATCAGGTACCTCTAGGACTTGGACACTTTCTTTAGTTCTCATTGACAGATAAGTAACAAGTTGCCCTTAAGACTTGAGCTTAAGACTTTCTCGATAGAATATAATCTCCATGCACACAACACTTGATCTATCTCGGTCATAACTGCATCTCCAGTTTCTCACATTGTACCTGAAACAGAATGGGAAGTCTGTAAATGAAAAACTTTATATTTGTTGCCTAAAGGGTATCAAAGGAATAGATCCTTTCTTCTGAGACTGCCTGCATTTTTTTTTTTTTTTTGGCAAGTTCTCCCCCTCCTTTTGCAACTCTTCTTCTTCCTTAGAGGATCTGTAAGTTCTATCCATCATCTCGTTTCCTGAAATGTACCTCATTTGGGAATGAAAAATTTTTGGCATGGCTGGGGGCTTTTAATGGAAATATGAGAGAAGACATCTCTGACAGATATAATACCTTCAATATGTTTCCATATATCGAATGATCTCTGATGCATTACTTGAGATTCATAACGACAGATGGGCTGGGGAGAAGGAGCCACACTCCTCAAGTGGGGATTTCTTTAGAAACCAGCGCTCCTTCCAAGGTGCTGGGAACTATTCTTAGCAATTAGGGTTCAACACATTCACCCCCAACAGGAGTAGATTTCTGCCAAAAGGCTGCCTGTGGGAGCTTTGTTGCCTAGCATTTTGCTCCAAACAAGAGTCGAGCCAGGTAGCGCAGTCTCAGGCTTAGAGAAACCTACAGCCCAGATGATTGAGTCCCTGTTTTCAGCTATGTGGCCGTGGTCAAGTTACCTGACTTCTTTGAACCTGTGCTTCTTCAGTCATGTCATGTGAGTGACGAATAATTTCTCTTCACTTCCAAGTTCTGAAACAAATTATGAGAAAATGTTTAGAAGTGGTGGAGATTATGGAAATTTGGGTGTTCTTTGCAGCTATCTTTTTTTACATATCTAGAATAGAGACAATTAGGAGGATGTTTCTTTTTTTTTTTTTCCTTGTTTTCCTCAAACCTAATCTAATCATTTGATGATTCAAAATTTTCTCAAATGCAAACCACACATTTCAGGAAAATGCAGAATTTCATTTTGGGGTAAGAGGGGTGAGCGGTAATGTGACTTGACCATAGTTTGTAGGGTTCAGAAAATTTAAAAACCACTTAAATAAAAATACAGGCTTGGTATCAATAACTGAACAGTGATTACCAATGTTTCACTGTATAGTCGCTCTAAGAGCATCTTTTCCCTTCTCCTGTTTAATTTCCTTTTTACTACCATGTCTCCTCTGTGATACCCCGAATCTATGGATTATTTTACATGCTGTATTTCTTAGCCACATTCCATGAGCTTGAGCTGTTTTATCAGAATCTGCCTTTTTTTGTAATCATGTTTTTGACGCACACACAGTCTAGTTGCCTGTCTTCCCCACACCCATACATTGTGCTGACAGAGCCTCGGGTTTTTTCCAGCATAGTTTTCCCATCTGGGGCATGTGGTTGTTATTGTAGCAAGATAGATAAAATATCTACGTGAAGATGTACTCAAGCCAAACCCAGAATACGTTCCCAGATTTATGGCTTGCTAGAGTAGGAAGAACTGAGAGGTCATTGGAACTGTCGCCTTAATCTTGCAGATGACGCAAGGGGACTTAGAGAAGTAAAGAGACTGGACACTACAGAACTCAGGGGCCACAGCTTTGCAAGAAAATAGAATGAAAGAAAGCCTAGAATGTCTTCCTGGCTTAATTTAGAATTCTTCACTGGAAATAACTGGGGCCATTGGAATTGTTGAAAATTAAACATATGATCTTGTTTCTCTGAACCAATAAGAATATTTATCAAATTGGGAAAATATTATCTTCTTGCAGAGTGCAAATCAGAAGACATCTATCCAGAATAGGCAGCTTTACTGAATGTTCAAATTTCTTTTGAAAATATAGAGTAGAATGATTATAAATAAAAGTTGACCCTTTTTTGTGTCTTTAGCATGCCTACCATGCTGACCACTTCCAACAATCCACTGCACACCTGTCCTGCCTCTGTCCATTGATTCTAGCCTAAACACCCATTGTAAACACATCTTTGTTAGTTTTTTTCAGGTGGCTTTTTCTCCTAGTCTAATCTCAGCTAATCCCAGATGCTTGCATTGGCAGCCTCAAACTCTGTTCTGCCTATGGTTCTTAGATTTGGTGTTTGGCCTTGGTCTTCATGGTGTTTGGCTATTGATCTGTTCAGTGGATGAGGAAATAAAGGTTACATGAAAACAGCATTACGTCGGAACTGCCAGTGGCTGCAGGAGCTCTTCTGGTTGGGACTTGGTGCAGGGACTGTGCCGTTCATCACTGGATCACGGTGATGAGACGTGACCATCTGTGTTGGAGGTTCCTCTGTGTTGAGGACAAAGGAGTATATTCTGGCCAGATTGCCTCTTTTAGGAAAACTTGTTCTCCACCAATACCAGTGAGACGCATGGGACTCTCATCGAGGGAACACTCTCCCTCAGGTCCCAAATTTGCCATTTTGGGATCCTCAACCGCTCAAACGTTTTTCCAGCCATTGTCTGAGTCCTCTTCTACACTGGCTTTCTTGTCTGCCTGTGGTGCACACCCTTTGCTCTTCTGCGTGAATACACCATTTACTTTCTATCACCTGGGTCTCCCTTCTGGCTGTACCTTTGTTTCTTCTCTTCCATTTGGTTACCAAACTTTTAGGCAATAGTCCTTTCTTTTGCTTCTAGAAATGTCTTCTTCTACACATCCCAGTCAGGTGGTACTTCACTCCCTTTGGGTAGATGCAGGGACTTGTATAAATTGTTCCTTTATCAAGGAAACTGTAGATACTCTTTAGGGATGTGTGTGTGTGTGCGTGTGACCCTGCATGTGCATGCCTCAACATGGCTTCAGTTGTGTTACCTCCTGATTCGTGGGAAGGAGGTATAGAAGAATTACTGTGGAGTAGTGGACAGAGCCCTGGGCAAGGGTCAGGAGACTGAATTCTAGACCTGATTCTATAAATAGCCATTGTAATGTGACAGAGGACAGGTCACAGCCTCCATGTAATCTCAGCTGCAAAGCTACTGAAATGAATCGTTTGATTACTAGAGTCTTTTACCGATTATGTCTTTATGAGATAAATCAACTTAGCATGGATTTGGGGTAACACATGTGTGGGAATTTATTTTGAAAATATATTAGATCTGATCTCTCATCTATCGACTGCAGTGGATTTTGAGATACCTGCAGGTTGGCTCAATTTGAAGGAGTTGTTCATGTTACTAGTGAGTAAAGGGAGAGAGAGAATCCCCAGAGGAAATACATTATTAACTATTATTTAAGATATTCTGCTTCCATCTGCCTGATATTGTCAACATGGCTCCCTGAGAAAATGCTCTTCCTGTAGCAGTTGAGTGGCATGGGCTATATTTTTGTTTAAGATATTTCGCTCTTCTCACATAAACCAATTAACTGTTATATTTTATCCTTTCAGGAGTATCCAAATATAAGGTCGGCTGACAGCCAGTTTGCTAAGTCCTACAGGATAATAGCTATTGTCCTTAAACAGCTTGTTTTAATGTCTCTCTGTTCGATTCTGTTACCACTTGCGATGAGAAAGACATTTACAAGGCTGTGAAGAAAGGTCATATGTTGGGTATTAGCTTCACTGAGTAGCCCAAGTAATTTTATTTTTCCATTCAACAGCTCATTGTTGCCATAGATGACCAAAACATTGAATGCCCTTTCACTGTTTGCTGAAAAACATCTGAAGGTTTTGATATCTGACTTGCTGAGTGGTCTGGAATGACCCACTGTAATAGTAGGTGTATCCTGAAAATGTAGAAAAATAATAGGAAAATGTATTTAATCAAATTTGGTACTTCAAACAGTTCAGATTAGAAGGCAACAGTATCTTGGTATATTTAGATTTTCCTTCTATAAAAAACGACCTCCGTATTTAAGAAGAAAAGCTGCTTTCAACAACTTCAATGAGAGGGTGATTTTTTTCATCTTAAAAAAGCTCATCCAAACTAGCATATTAATGATTTGTGAACAAATGAAGGAATAATATAAGGGATTATATTCTTTTTGAACTGTACAAAGTTGTAAAAAACTTAAGAAAAAAGGACTTGGTTCAAGATAAATGTTTGTTGAACTGATTTATTGAGCCCTTCTAAATGTTCTTGGATGCAAAAAAATTCAGATGTAAACCAATTTTTTTATGTTGCTAAGCTTTCTAGAAGATGGCTTTGGCACTTGAATGAGCCTGGGCTTAAGCATAATTTCTAGCACTTGTTAGTTCCAGTTGAGGGTGTGGATGCTACATTGTCAGTGCAAGAAAGAATGGCAATCAGTTCAGCATCACAGCACTTTAGGAAAAGAGGAAGAACCGCATGACCAGTCTTCTCTGTCTTGAATCCATTTTTATTCCTTCATGATTCAATGCGTATTTACTGAATTCCTTCTATGTGCTGGCACTGGGCTACACATTGCAACTACAATGGTAAAGAAGGGACACATTCTCTGCCTTCAGTAAGTTTACAGTCCAGTGGTAGGGTCTGGACACAGAGACAGAATATTACAAAGCAGTGTTATTACCAAATAGGGCAGTTTTCTAACGTATGGAACTGAGCCAGGAAGGCCAGGGAAGCCTTCCTGGGAGAAGGGCTGAGCCCTGGATGATGGGTAGGTGGTTCCAGGTGCAGGATGGCAGGGGAAGAAGACTTTTTAAGGTAGAGGGAACAGTATGTCTGAAGGTCTTTTAGATGGCAGACAACAGAGAACAGATGTTTCTAGGGCAAAGAGTGCAAAGGGTGAGAGATGTGACCTCATTGGCCCTCCATCATCTCAGAAAGCAAGTGTTCAGTAAAAGCCAGTTGTATGTGGCTCTGCGAGCTATGACAGAATGATTGCTTAGCAATCGCACACCACTTGTAACAGGTATCTTCACTTAAAAATTCTTGCAGGCATATTATCTCACTTAATTCTCACATTAAACCTGGGTAATAGATAACATTTTCCCAATTTTATAGATGAGGCCTGGAGATGTGATGACTTCCCCAAGATTACTTAATGGGTTACCACTAGAGCTGAGTCTTGCAGGAGTCTCCCTCCTCCCCCTCCACCTCCTCCTTCTCTCCATCATCTTCTTCTCCATCTTCATCTGCATAGCAATGGCCACCATTCACCCAGTCCCTACCATGGTTCAGATTCTACCAGGAATTGTACAAACATGACATCATTTAATCCTTGTAACCATCAGGATCATCTATAGAAGAAGGAGCCTATGTTCTGTTCCTGCATCCTATCGCCCCTTTCATGCAGAATGAAGCTCAGCCCTCTTCTGCCTTGTGTCTCAGTTGGAAAAGATTGCTTTGTGGGGAGTGAGGACGTCATTTAATAACAGTTCCTTTTATATGAAGACTATTTTATCTTTTGGACACCGTAAACCGTGTAACTGATCAGGTTTTCCTTTTGGATTGGCCGCCAGCCAGTTTAGAGCTAAATGTGTCCTCCCTCCACACCCCCTACAAGTATATAGGTCTTTATGCATTTCTGTGTTAGCTCCATTCCTGTCTCCATTTTACAGCATTATCTATATTTTTCCTCTTTCTTTTCTCTCCTACATCTAGTTTATCTTATCGTTTCTGGAATAAAGCAAGATATAAATAATTAAAACGTAATTAAATTGCCTGAGCATAGCATGGAACTTGAGAGTTTTGCTTTGTTGTTCTTTGCCACTGAGAGGTGAGTTTTCATGTCAGCCCTCATAGTTCCCCTCACTCTTCCCTGGGACCCCAGCTCCTGTGGGCGGATTGGCAGTCCAGGCTTTGGGGTGTTCAGGGAGTATAGGACATGTTTTGCTTTTGATCCCCTCAAATCTTGGCCAGTAACCTTGGTCCACTCAGCGTTGTGTTTCTTCCCTCTTGAGCTCATTCTTCAGACACTCTCTAGGTTTACCTTGTTTCATCTTCATAAAGTGCAACAGCTTTTCTTTTTTTTTTTTTTAAACACACAAGTTTAGGGAAGGGCTCAAAGCTGTGGAATACTGTGTGCTTTCTCCCCCAAAAGATGCACATGCGATTCAGGGTGCAGTGATAGGATTAAATTTAGTAACTGTCTCCGCAAGCGGAACATCAAAAATATGTTCTATCTTCTAGAAAATAAGGGATTCCTTATATTTTTTGGAGATTTTTATTTAAACGTACTTAAATCTGTCAAGTAGCAGTATTGGGTTTGGGGCAAATGGTAGTTTAAAATCAAGAAACTGGGGCCTGGAATCACATCCAACTTTACCACTAGCTTTGCCACATCAGGCCAATGATGTCATTGTGCTGTTTCTTTACCCTTATTGGTTAAAAGAGAACACTAGCTCCTCCTTAGACTTGCAAGGGTTAATGGGATAACATGGAATTGTTTGGCACAATGTCTGACGATCAATATATGTTAGTTATTGTTAGCTTGACTCTGCTTATTCTTTGGATGTCAGCTTAGTTGGTACATCTTCTGGAAAGATTATTAATAGATAATAGTAATAATTACTGTAATAACCACCATAAGGTGCACATATGAGTAGAGGTCCAGTGTTTTTATTATTTTTTCTGTATTCTTGCCCTTTACAAGAGCTCACTCACCTCTGTTCTCTTAGTTCTTCTTTCCTACTTTTCTCTAAGCATGTCAGATTTACTATACAATATACTACAATACTACAGTAATGTTTACCTTCTTTGTTTACTGTTTGTCCCTCCCCCGCTAGAATGTATAGTACAAGAGAGCGGGTGTGTGTGTATGTAAGAGGGTGCACTTTGTTCACACTACTAATGCTAATAATCTCCGGCATCTAGAACATTGCCTGGCACGTGACAGTCAAGCAAATCTATATTCCGTCAATGAACAATCATCAAACATCATCAAAATTTCAATAGTTTGAGTTTTGATTACTTGAAAAAGAAATCAAAAGCTAAGGGCAAAAGCTCTTCCCCATGAAAATGGATGCCTGAAAGGCCAAGGGAAGGTATGGGTTGCATGACCTTTTTAAGTGGTTGGTTGCTCAGAATTCTGTAATGAAGTAGCACGAGTCTTTCTGTCACCAGTGAATGGAGTGCTGACTGTGAGCTAGGGAGAGATCGAATAGGAGACCTCCAACGTGCCTTCAGAGTACTAACCTTTTTTTCCTGTTTATAGATAAAGTTATTTTGACAGGACCAGGAAACATGAATATCTTATTTGGAACTCGCAGATGTCCAGTATTTTTCTTGTGCAAGTCTCAGATCTACTGACCCATCTGAGGTCATGAAAGTTGACCATTTCATATCCAAATGTCTTATTAGTTGAAAACAGTCCAAGTCTTGATGGACAGAAGGATGCTAAGATAAACCTGGCTGGACAAATATTCACACAGCACATACTCTGTGTGAGGATTCTGCCACTGCAGGGGACACAAAGATAAGACCCTGCGCCTGCACTTAAGGAGACAACAGTCCAGTAGGAGGGGAAGAAACAAACACCAGCACCCAGGGCTAAAAGCAGTCAGGAAACTTGTTTTCTGGTCTCTGTGCCTCTTGGATATTTTAAATGATTGTATCAATGAAAAACTTTCAGAAAATGCCTTTGTCTTTATAACAAGTCTTAAGTGAGCGTGATTCCCTGTCATAGGTAAAGATGAATATTTTCACCTTCTCTGTGCTTATGGATGTCGGTATGAAAGGGAAGTGCTATTTGCGAATAGGTCCTCTGTGGCAGATCGTGCACAAGGCACCGTCTTACCCATTATCTCTTTTAGCCCCTTCCATTTCCTGGTGAGGCTGGTATAATGGTGCCCTCTTCATAGTTAAGGAAGCTGAAGCACAGAGAGGTTAAGCAATTTGTCCAAAACCATGCAGTTAACAAACTCAGTTAGTAAATGGCAATTAGATTCCAAAAACATTTTTGTGACTCAAATTTCATGCTTTTTTTCCTCCTTTTTTTTCTTATTTACATCATAATTCATTAGGAGAGGCTCTCCTCACTGAGACATGAAAACAATATCATGGTATCAATTTTCAAGTGAGACTATCACCATATATTATCCTATTATATACACAGGAAACATGGTTTAACCCATAGTAATCTTACTGGTATATGAGATTTTTGAGCATAAGGTTTCACTTGAATTATTCATGTAAGAGCTGGGTTTCTAAGAAGTTTCTCCAATGTAAACTACAAGTTGGTTATGAAATAGCAAAGAGACAAGTAGTAAGCAGCAAGGAATGTCATTCTGTGACTATTAGAACCCACTAGATCCCGAAAGGCAGAGATTACAGCAGAAATGAACAAGATGAGAACACGTCGTTGTCAACAAACTCGTTTGGCTTGCTGCTCTGTTTGTACTGAGAGTGGCATTGAAGATAAATATATTCCTTTGGTCAACATATGTTTCAGATTGTAGCCTGAAAGATGTGTGTGTCGTACAACAAAATCTTGTTCATTTGAATTAATTTGTGGGTAGATCAGTCTAAACTTATAAGAAATTTGAACTAAACAAGAGATCTAAAAGAAATACACTTTTGTTATTCACATGAGACTTGCACCAGAGACTTAAAAGCCGGAGGGCTACAAAAGCCTCTAGTCCTTGAGTGACATATGACTAAGGTGTTCTTTTACAGAGAAGCCATGGAGACCCAGGGAGATCAGGTGGTTTTCCTCAAGCTCCCACGTTTGGTAAATGGCCCAGGAAGTGCTGCAATCTGGTCTCTAAGCACAGAACTCCCTGCTCCCCTCTTTGCTGTGTTCAGAATTAACACAGTGTTGCCATTTAGAAGTTTCACGTAACTTTTCATGAGTGTATAAAAAAATTATACTACTATACTTATTTGTATGTAAGCTGGTGCTGGTAAAGTGCAGAGCCCAGTTGTTTTTTTTCTTTTCCCATTGGTACTGACTTTTTGAAAAGAATTGGCAGTACAAAAGTAAGTTTAGCTGTCTGGTTTGAATTATCCTGAATTCTGAAATAGTGTGAGTCAAGTTAATGAGATTTTACTTTGATTCTTTTTAAAAGACATTAGTATAGCCATGAACAAGATATTCTGTGGGATATTGTCCTAAATTTAAAGAAGTTTTCAAATAATGCTTTGACAATCAATTTCCCATGTCCTTTAAAGAAGTCTTTCTTTATTACTCACAAATCCCTTGACCTTCTAAAGAACATTCCCTTACTATTATATTTTCTTACAGAATTGGGGATTCATTTACAGCAAACATTTTTTATTTTTATTTATTTAAAAAGTTACTTTGTTTGGGTAACTGCACTGTTCTGTATGAAATTAAGAAAAAAAGAATTAGTAGCCATAAATGAAACTTTGTAACAAGGCTTGTTCAGTAGAGTTGAACAATCGCAATTGTGTGAATTTTTTGAAGCTAGGCTTATCTAAGCAAAGACGCACATTGAGCCTAAGATCAGAGCAAAGAAAGTGGCTTTCTCTTCACTTCACTCTGTCAGAGGCTATTACAGTTAGACCAATACTCATCTCTCGGGCATTGCGTAGACGCCATTTTTGCAAAATGCCATATGTTGACCTGCAGCATTTCTTAAAGACCTTTCCAGCTCTGGGATCTTGTTCTATAATCTTTTGCTTCTGGGTTTCAACGATTCCAGAGTTTCAGCTGGCAAAGTTGTCAGCACCTTGAACAATCTGTTGTAGGGATGTCATTTTGGGAGTTTGGCCTGACGGGGACTCTGTGCCAATGAAAGCACACAAATCCACAATCTTTTTGAATGTAGGGAGTGCCTAAAACTTTCATGTATTTCTACCTGACTTGGAAGCCAAATTGTGGCTCAACAAGACCTGGTTAACTCTCCCTGGATCCTTCTAGAGAAGATGTCAATATACAGTCTGGGCCGCTGGGATTCAGTGCACACACGTTTTCCCCTGATATGAAGTGCAGATGACGGAAAGCAGCTCTCTGGAGGTGATCATTTTCTTGGTCTGTGTTTTCCTTGGCTTGGGTATGGACTATGGAGGTTTCTGAGCCCTTGAAAGATGGGCCCTATGCACATACTGCTTGGCTCCCAGGCCTGCATTTATGGAAAAATGTTGCTAAAGAAACAAATTGAAATTGAGCAAGATCAAGTACTCACTTGTCGGTTTCTGAGAAAGTTGCTTTTTTTTCCCCCTTCACTAGCTTGTGGAAATGTCTCAGGGATGCCTCATCTGGAGAGATTTGTGCATTAAGTCCAAAAAATTTTATAATTCATATCCTTTCTTGCTCTCCTGGGCTTTCAACACACAGGTGATCTTATTTGCAATCTTTAGCATTCATCTTCATGCTTTCTGCCTGTTTCAGGACTGTCTTAGGAAATTATTAACATAATGCCCCTTCTCTCCAGCCCTGCAGCTTGTGTTGCAAGTTAGGTATTTGATTGTGCCCAGAGTGGGAGGAAACTACACTGCTTCACAAGGAAGATGTCTTTCTGTACATCCACCAGCCTCTTACCCACATTTCAAAGTCTTGAATTGAGAGCTAGAAGAGACGGTAAGAGGCTGAAGGATTCAGTGGCAAACTCTTACTACCAAGTATCAAGTACCATCCTCTCTGCTCTCTTCTCTGATTTTTCTGAGCTTGATGACTTTCCATAAACATTGGCTTAAGTGTGGGGACAGATTCCCCCACTGTTAAATTTGTTCTTCTAGAGAAAGTTTGTTTCCTTTAGAAGCAATGCTAATTCTTTCAGAACAAAGAAAGTATTTAACCATTCTTAAACTTCCTAACTTATAAGCGAAAACCTATTGCTCTGAACATTTTTGAAGCATTCAGAGACACTTGAGGGAATAATTTATGTTTTGGGAGAGTCTAGATGATGAAATGTTTCGATAAGAACTGTTTCCCTTCCCTTCATTGTCTCCAAGTCAGCAAAGAACCAAACACAGGCCGGGCGCGGTGGCTCACGCCTGTAATCCTAGCACTCTGGGAAGCCGAGGTGGGCAGATTGCTCAAGGTCAGGAGTTCGAAACCAGCCTGAGCAAGAGCGAGACCTCGTCTCTACTATAAATAGAAAGAAATGAATTGGCCAACTAAGAATATATAGAAAAAAATTAGCCGGGCATGGTGGCGCATGCTTGTAGTCCCAGGTACTCGGGAGGCTGAGGCAGAAGGATTGCCTGAGCCCAGGAGTTTGAGGTTGCTGTGAGCTAGGCTGACGCCACGGCACTCACTCTAGCCTGGGCTGCAGAGTGAGACTCTGACTCAAAAAAAAAAAAAAAAAGAACCAAATATCAAACCCTCCTCTGCTATTGGCCCTGACAAGTCTCTTACTGAGTCTGATGGTGAAAACTGGAGCCCATGCCACTCAGTGTAGACTTCAGGCGCAGAAGGAAAGAGGGTAATGCAGTCAATGCACTAACCTTTTTCTACCTCCAGATGCCTGCCGTGTCCTGGAGAAAGTATGGTACAGAATAGTAGTGAACTTCTTTCATTCATTCATTCACTCATACAGACTGTCTAGGAGCACACATGGTGCTGGGTGCTGAGCTAAGTCTTAATGTCCAAGAGCTGATACTAATAGTTTAGCTGTTCAAGATAAACTTGAATATAAATAAATGGATTGAAGTGTGGCGCATATTGTAATACATATATGTAGGAACAATGGGGAGAAATGGGTGATCTCTGGTTTGATGAGGGCGCTTGAGACAAAGGATACTTAGCATTTCCTGTGGCTGGTCCCATCAAGAAATTAAGATAGAAGTGGAAAGTGAACTTTTTCAGACATTCCTTTACTGCATCCTCGTAACTGTTAGGAAAAGTCCCAGCCCCCTGACTGTTCAGTGCTGCGGAGGAGCACCTGCCGCTGGGGAGGATCTCCGGTGTGGAACTCTGACCTGCACGAGTCTGGCTCCCTGTAGAAATCCATGATGAATTCTACAGTGCAGAGCTCGGTGGGGATAAATGAATGGATGAATAAACGAGTGACATGGGTGCTATTCCTGGCTTTGTTACTAACACATTGAGTGACCTCCTGGGGTTTTTTTTTTTTTTGAGACAGAATCTCACTCTGTTGCCTGGGCTAGAGTGCCATGGCGTCAGCCTAGCTCACAGCAACCTCAAACTCCTGGGCTCAAGAGATCCTCATGCCTCAGCCTCCCGAGTAGCTGGGACTGCAGGCATGTGCCTCTATGCCTGGCTAATTTCTTCTATATATATTTTTAGTTGGCCAATTAATTTCTTTCTATTTTTTAGTAGAGATGGGGTCTCGCTCTTGCTCAGGCTGGTTTCAAACTCCTGACCTTGAGCCATCCACCAGCCTCTGCCTCCCAGAGTGCTAGGATTACAGGCATGAGCCACTGCGCCCGGCCCTCCTGGGGTTTCTTTTTCAATAATTTTAAGAGAGAGAATGAAGGAAATATTTGAAACATATAAAGTACAGCACTCGAGACAACTATGCAAATTTAAGGAAATGCTGTTACTCATTGTCCTTTCAGGCAAGACAGGACAGTGATGGCAGGCAGGTGGGAGGAAGGGCAGGAAGGAAAGAAAGAGGGAAGGAAGAGAGGGAGGGAGGAAGAAAGTAAGGAAGGAAAAGATGAAAAGATGAGAGAATGAGATGGAAACGGGGAGAGAACAGATGAGATGAAAAGATTAAAATGAAACACGTAACATAGACGTTCAACTCCAGGCTGCCTTCTCTGCGAAATGCAGAGGTATGCCAGTGATACTGGGACTGATGGGGCAGTCTGATCCAGAAGGATCTCATTAGCCTCAAAGGCTGTAACCTGTTAGGTTTGGCCGCACTCCCTATTTAATGACTGGAACTGAACTTTGGTGGTTGTACTACATTTGTAGCAGTGGAGAGGAGCATTTTAGCTAAATAAATGACATGAAACCAGCCCCCACTGGCTTTTAAGATTGTTGTCTTTGCCTTCTCTATGGCTTTAGATACGACATAGTATATTGTTTAGAACACTGCTGACCAGAACACAATATCAAACGCTGCACGAAGGGCTACGTCAATTGTTTTCATCACAGATACAAATACTACCTTACAAATATTCACACATGTATAAAGATTCCTATGATAAGGCTTCAAAAGAAAATTTTGTAAGTGTTAAAGAGGGTCATTGCAGTTCTTGAGCACTCGCTGTTAGATGACAACTGGCAGGTGTATGTGCAAGAGGGTTTGGTATATGGTCAGGGACACAGAGAAGAAAGACTTCAGATGTAGGGAGAAAGTTCTTGTTGCTGTAGCCCTGTGCTGTTTAGAAGGGTTTACATAGCACACAAAAGAGGAAAAAGGCAAACCATGCCATGCCATGTGATACAGTGGGAAGAAGGTCTGGAAGTCAGCAGGACCGAGTTCTAGTTCTGGCTCGCCATATGGAGGTGCAGCCTTGCCAAGGCATGTCAGATTCCTGTTTGGCGGGCCCCTGTGCAAAATGGAGAGATCGAGGTAAACAGTTGCTGGGGGTCTTGACAGCCTGGCCATTTTAGAAAATAAATACAAGTTTGAATAGTCTATAGAGGTTGTTGAGCTATAATAACAATGGCTAACACAATTTATTGATTACTATGTGCTAAAATCTTTACACATTATCTCATTTCATCCTCATGCAAGATTATAAAGTAGATATTTTGCACTCACTTTTTAAATAAAGAAACTGAAATTTAGAAAGGTCCAACACTGTGCTCTTAACCAACGCACTATAACAATAGTAATACTAGCTAACATTTCTACCTAATCATGTGCCTGGCACTATTCTGAGCATTTTGCATATATTAACTCACTTAATTTTAACCGCAAGCCAATGTGGTAGATACTCTTACAATCATCATTACACAGATGAGGAAACTGTGTCACAGCAATTGGAAATGATTGGCCCAGTGAAAGGCAGATGTGGGATTATAACCCAGGCAGTCTGGCTCCAGATGTCACACTCTTAACCACTAAGCTATCCTGTCCTTTTTACGTAACTGCAGAAGAGGTGTGGCTGAAATAATGCAATGGCATCACATTACACTCCTGTAAGAGTGTGTGTGTGTGTGTGTGTGTGTGTGTGTGTGTGTGTGTGTTTAGTGGGCATATCATAAAGGAAAGTCTTCCCCAGAAAAATAACTCTTGAATATAGCTTGAAAATAGGGGAAGTATATAATTTTACAAAGAGGAAGCAGGAGAGAAAATTCTAGCAGAGGTTGTTAGCAGGACATGATCACGTGTGCTGAGCACAAGCAGCCCAGAGGCTGCTGGCAACGTGATCAGGCAGCAGGGTGGTAGAGGCTTCCATAATCAGGCAAATCGTCAACATGGAGTTAGGACAGGCAGTGACAGAGCATTGATTGTGATCACAGTTATCCTAGTAACTTAGGAAAAATGGAAAGATTTGGGGTGAACAAGGGAGGGGGGAGGCGTCTAACTGATTAACTGCAGATGTAATCACCCAGGGAAGATGCGTGAAGGAAGAATAAGACCCTAAAGGAAAACCTCAATAGATGAAAATTATTCATCTTGGGAAAAAAGGCTGAGGGAAGAACATAATTTTCAGAGATTATTATTATTATTTTTTTTAGTAATCAGATTTGTGAGACCCTAGAATGAATTGTATGAGAAACTGTGTGTCTTATAGAAGTTCTTAAAAGAAGCTTGGGTTGTGTTCATCTCTCTTGGTTTAGGCTAACCTTGTTCCAAGGGAGGGTGGATTGGCAGTCAGAGATAACGAATGCACCGGGTGCCTTTGCCAGTTTTCCGGGCCGCACCCGTGGCAGATAGGATGAGTCTGTGGCCATGGCCCCTTTCCCTTGAAGCCAGGTCTGTCCTCAGATATTCAAGAAAATATTTTAGGAAATTCTAGAAACTTCAGATGACTAAAGGTGGCATGCAGGTCAAAAGGTGTTTGTCCTCCATGGTTAGCGGATTTTGCAATATCCCTGAAGGAATAGATGATTCTTCCTCCTAAATATCACCCCTATTCACTGCTTCTTCTACCACCCTGCCTTCTCATTTGCTTTTGTCGAGGTGATTGACAAATTTCCCCTAACAACCCCTGCCTCTTGTCTTGATCTCTCCTCATCCATTTTTCACACCCTTGTTGGAATTATCTTTCTAAGACACCTCTCCAAGCATGCCATTGCCCTGCCTAAGGTCCAGAAATGGCCTCACTTCCTTTCCAAAGACAAGTCCCAACACTGTAGTGTGGACAATATGGCCACTTTTCGTTATCCTCCGGCTTCTTCTCATTTGTCCAAATTCACCATTATTTTAGCCCCATGGAATTGTTTGGAATTCTTAAAACTCACTATGCTGTTTTGTTTTAATATCTTTCCACATTCTCTCCCTTTTCCTCTCCCTCTCTCACCCTCTTCCCTCATTACAAAGTACACTCACTCCTTCTTTTCTGCTAACACACTTTCTACTTGTACTTGTCAGCTTGGGCTGTCACAAAAAACACTATGGACTGGGCAGCTTGAACAACAAAAACTTATTTCTCACAGTTCTGAAGGCTGGTGGGGGACACAACTCCATCCATAGCACTATCCATGCTTCAAGAACCAGTTTCAAAATCAATCCTTCTGTAAAGACTTCCTGACTGTCCCAGGACAGCTGGTTGCTCTTTCTTCTGCATTCTCAGGGCCTTTCAAAGACAAGGATTTACCTTTACCTTGGTATTTTGATGCTTAATACAGCATCTGGTATGTAGCAAATTCTAATATTTGATTAATAAAAAATATACATCAAATGGCAGGTCAGTATTGTCCATTTGGGAATGAATAAGGTAGAAGAAAATTTGCACCAGATTTTCTGACACCAGTTCCCTTTGATTTTTCTCCATTTCCATTACTAGACCAGGATCTTGTTACTTAGGCCCCGAAATGGCCTCTTCACAGGTCTCCCTAATCCAAAGTAGTATCTCTCTACCAAACCACATTGCATCCAATTCATAAGCAGATTGATCTTCCTAAAATTAATATTTGTACCACTTTTCTATGTAAATTTTATTTTTTTCTCTACCCAATAAAGTTGAAACTGCTTAGATTGATATGTAAGGCTTCACAGTCTGTCCAGTACCTTATTTTACTGTTTTAACTAACATCACTTCCCAAGCAAAGCTTTATGCGGTCGCTGTCTCTTTTGCTCACTATCTCCCAATGCGCCAGGTGACCGCCCACCTCAATGCCTTTGCCTGCGCCTGTCCCCTTTAATTTAAGTGTCTGTCTTCCTTGTTTGTATTCTCAACGCACCAGTCTTCCCCCACATCCTTTTGCCTGCCTTTGCTCTTTTTTCCCTCACCTTCACTTTGTGATTCCTTTCAGAAGTATTCAAAAGTAATCCTACCATTTCTAATCTTCTCCTACAATACTTAGGTGATTAATCCTGCTCACTTTGAACTTATCACATACTGTATTACCTTGAAGAAGACAGAACGTGAGGGCTCTTTCTGTAGCTTCACCATTTATAAGCAAAGATGATTTCTTCATCTTTGAATCGGGAATAGTGATAACTTTGTTAGAGTGGGGTAAAGGTCAAGCCTGAAAATGGTATTTGCATGACAGTGCTATGAACTGTGAAGACGCTCTTGTTATATTTTATCATTTATGTCAGTTCACAAGTCTTAGGAGCACTGGACTTAAATTTTGCACACTAGCAATTTCCCTTTGTATCCTGAATAGTTCGAAGCATGATGCCTTGCCCATAACAGGTGCTCAGGAAATATCTATTGAGTGAATGCTGAATCATCTCCACAGGAAGGAGAGCAGGCCAGCAAATTGTCCTTGTGGGGCTGTGTTTGTTGACAAATGAGACTGGATATCCTCTAGAAATGTGAGATCATGGAGACTCTTTGATACTCTCCCTTCAAGCTTTTCCTCCTCCCAGCCTGCCCAACGCACCGATACTCACATCGACTTATTCCCTACTTTCACCAGGTTTTAGGAAGTAAATAGCAGAACCGTGAACTTATACCATTCATTTTATTTCAGTGCTTGTGCTTAGGTAAGCCAGACCCTTTGCCCAAGCCAAAGACCTAGGATATATTATGGAAGCAAGTGTAGTTGTCTTGGTTTTGATAAAATGACAAGGGCCAGTAAACTGTTCCACGGTATTATGGGAACAGGGTAAGAGCTGGAGTTAGAAATTGGAGGCAGGTAGCTTTATGATTTTTGGGTTTCAGTGTTTTATTAAAATCATCATCTAAAATATGTCTTCTAATGGGCACCACTGCAAAGGTTAAAGAATAGTCTTGAGGTTATTACGAAAATGATTGTTCTCCAGAATGAAGGATTAGCGATGCATCTAGTGCCTCTGATGTACTTGAGACTCCTGAATAAGGGCTCTATTGTGGGACACCTGAGGCAGGTGTCTTGGTGTCTCTTCAGCTCTGTGCTAAGCCATATTGGAACCTAAATAAAAAAGAAAAATTCTGTTATGCTGATCCTGTATTTTAAAAAAATGATATCATATATTATTGATTTTTTTGGCTCCATAGCTCAGGGGTTAGAGCACTGGTCTTGTACATTATTGATGTTTTGTATTAATTATAATTTATGTAATATGTGCTACATTGGAATATTATTTATCTGGATTACTGAGAGTTTTGACTTCACCTTCAATGTGTGCCTGAGGCAAGTGCCTCACTCATCTCACTAGTCACAGCCCTAATTTGTTGATGTGCTTGTGTCTGTGTGTGCACTGGTGACAAATGAAATCATCAAAAAATATTGTCTCAATTATAAAAAAAAAGTGCATGCTTCCTTGAGGAAGGACAGTGCACATGTATGATGTAGGCTGCAAACAACATGGAATACTCATTATTTATAAGTATTTAATAATTAACTGTTTTTAGAATTCTGCCTGGTGTTTTCTAGAGTGCTCTGATCATATGTGGTGCCCTCCTTCTTGGAATTCATAATCTAGCAGTATTTATGGAGGGAACATTTAGATTCAGTTGACATTTAGTGAGCACACATGATGTTCTAGATGCTCTGTGAACAGGTTTACATGCTTTATCCACTTTCATCTTCCTCATGGCACCCTGTGTAATATAATATTATATCCACTTTTTTTTAGCACAGTATCTACAAATTTATTGCCAACACTAATTATTTACTTAAAGAAAATTATCTTTTTCCATGACCATCATTAAAATTCCAGTAAATTATACCAATATATTATATCTAAAATTCACAAGTAATTAAAAATTCTATATCTTGACATTTCTATATAACAGAATTAAATTACTTTTGTACTCAATGACCCATGTACATCTTTTTATAACAATAAATATTTGGAAAAAAAAATCCTGAAGTACAACCACTTGTTAAGGCAAGAATATAAGTTTTTACTTATTTTTTAATAATTATTATTAATAATTATTATAATAATTAAGTAAATAATCATCTTATAAAAATTATGTTTCAAGAAGACTTTATACATAGTAATGTGCAGTGCTATATCCACTTTTTAAAAAATAGACTTTATTTGTTAGACAGTTTTAGATTCACAGTGAAATCAAGCAGCAAGTACAGTTTCCATATACCTTCTACCCCCGTACATGTACAACCTCCCCGCTATCAACATCCCCCACCAAAATGGTACATTCGTTACAATCAATCTACATTGACACATCATTATCCCTCAAAGTTCATAGTTTGCATTAGTGTTCATTCTTGGGGTTGTACATTCCATGCGTTTTGACAAATGTGTAATGACAGGTACCCATCATTATAATCTCATAAAGAATAGTTTCGCTGCCTTAAAAATCTGCCATGCTCTGCCTATTCATTCCTCCCTCCCCCCAAACCCCAGGCAACCACTGATCTTCTGTTGTCTCTATAGTTTTGCCTTTTCTGGAATGTCACGTAGCTGGAATCCTACAGCATGTAGTGTTTTCAGACTGATTTCTTTCCCTTGGCAATATGCATTTAAGATTCCATGTCTTTTCCTGGTTTGATAGATCATTTCTTTTTAGAGCTGAGTAATATTCCATTGCATGGATGTTATTATATCCATTTCTTATCAGGAAAATGAGGCTCAGTGAGATAAAAAACACCTGAACCAAAGTTAAAGTGAGCAGAGATAGCTGGGGTTTAAACTCCTAATTTCCTGTTGCCAATTTGAGTGCTATTTCCACAAATCTCCAGCTGCTTCAGCTAGGAAGTAGTGGGTATTGTCTAAATAAGCATGGGTACAAAGGAACGAGCAATGATGAGGCCTCAAATGATGGGAATAGTCTTTAGAACTTCATTATTAGGGTAGGCATGATGGGGACAAACTGCCATTTTTTCCTCAGTGGTTCCAGGAACGTTTCATGGAGTGAGGAGTCAGTGGCATTAGGAGACATTTTAAAGGCTTCTTACTGGATGAAAGATAGACTGGGATTCAGGAGATTCCCAGACAGATGATGGAATTTGAGAAATGTGGAAGGACATGTGAACAAGGTGCCTTCTTGAGAAATTTCCACACAAATCACCACATGGTCTCATATACCAGCTATCAATTAGCAGAACTAAAAGATAACAAAAACAGAACTATTTCAATAGAATCAGTTGTATGTTTCTTTTATTTTTATGTTTTCTTTCCCCAATTAACAATGAGTCTAAAGAGGGTATTGGCAATAGCTTGTATTTATTAAGCACTTATCATATGTCAGGCCTGGTGCTACCTACTTCATATGCATTAATTTATTTAATTCTCACCATATGTCTATAAAGTAGGTGCTATTATTCTGAGCATTCTACAGATAAGGAAATTCCACATCTAAAGAGAAGTAACTTGCCCAAGATCAGACAGTTGGTATATACTGAAGTGAAATTTGAATCCATGTTGGTCTGATTTCAGAGCCCAGACTCTTATTCACTACACTCAGTAAAATCTGACATCAAAGTGTATTCAACTGGCTGGGCACAGTGGCGCACACCTGTAATCCTAGCACTCTGGGAGGCTGAGGTGGGAAGATCGCTTGAGGTCAGGAGTTCAAGACCAACTTCAGCAAGAAGGAGACCCCATCACTACTAAAAATAGAAAAATTAGCCGGGCATAGTAGCACATGCCTATGGTCCCAGCTACTCG
The DNA here is from genome assembly GCA_963574885.1 of Lepilemur ruficaudatus. Lineage (NCBI taxonomy): Eukaryota > Metazoa > Chordata > Mammalia > Primates > Lepilemuridae > Lepilemur > Lepilemur ruficaudatus. The sequence goes on from CAUYRT010019659.1 coordinate 49,915, forward strand.
GGAGGCTGAGGCAGAAGGATCGTTTGAGCCCAGGAGTTTGAGGTTGCTGTGAGCGAGGCTGACGCCACGGCACTCTAGCCCAGGTGACAGAATGAGACTCTGTCTCAAGAAAAAAAGTATATTAAAGTAATGTTAGTTTTTCTTCACCACATTTGATCATCCTTTTTAGGCTTCTAAAAGAATCATGCAGAGAACTTATCACCAAACATGTACTAAATCTATCATTCCATACAGATGTTCTTGGTACCCTCATGTTGCCCAAACATAGGCTTGATGTTTGTGATAAGAAAAAGGAGAAACACGTTTTGTGTCTTTTATGTGTCTGAGTTTATGTGTAGTTACACAGACAAACACCGTCACTTCTTAAAAGTAGAAAAATGAAATTATATTGTGGTTTGGCAAATTGGCCAAGGCTCATATATTGGATCAACATCCCTTAATGAATGGAAAAGGAGACAACATTTATTGAACACAGCGGCAAAGGTTTTATTCCCTCAATAATGGGGCATCATTTTGTTCATTTTAGAGGTGAGAAAACCAAAGCTCAGAAAAGTGGTTTGCTCAATTACCAAAGAGCTTGTAAGTGGCAGAGTTAGGATTTCCACCCACATCTGGTTCAAAAGCTTTTACTCTTTCTATTACATCATAATGCCTCTCATTAAGCTCAATTTCCGAGACAAATGTTGTTTCCACTTTTTATACATTGGCCTTGTTGAATGTGGTACTAGTTGGATGCCTGGTAAAGAGAGATGTGGTCATTTGAAACATCTGTGAGGACAGATGTCAGGAACGTGTTTTGAGTTTAATGATGGCTCTCAAATACTCTGGTGCTCTCTGAATTGAATGCTCAGATTTCTCAGTCCCACTTTCTGAACTTCATACTTTCTTTCCACAAGGTGGGGCAGACAAATGGTGTGCTATCGACTAAGGAGCCCTGAGTTTCTACGGAGTAGCTGCATGACTTTCTGGATGTGGCACTTCCACTATTGCAAAATGAGAAGAGATTGGACACATTGAGTTCCTAGGCCTACGGTTGTACCTATGATTTTGGGGCTTGTGTCAGAGTCTTCTTAATTAAAGTGTGTAAGATGGATCTTCATCTTGTAAAACCTTCATTTCTTATTTTTCACTATAATCACAAAGCATCTATTACATGTAGATAATCTTCATTGCTTTCTGTAATTACGGCGACTTATGTTTATGGTAGGTCTCTATAGTTCACAAAGTTCTGCCATACACCATGTCTCATTTGATCTTCCCATAACCCAGGTGAAAGGACACAGCATGAAACGTGGGTGGGAGTTACTTACATTCTTCATCTGTAAAATGTGCATGATATTAATATCTGTTGCCTCAGGTAGCTGTGAGGAAAAAATAAGATCATGCACATAGCATGCTTAGCAGGGAATCTGTCTCATAATTGATGCTGAGCATATGTTGGCTGTTTTTTGATGCTTTGCTCCAGATCTCACACATTCCTGATGACAGACCTGGCCTAGAACCTATGTATTCTAACTCAAAGAGAAGTGCTCATGCTAACACACTGTGCTATTTTTCAAGGTCTGGGAGAGAAACCAGAAGGAGAACTTCTTCTGCGGAAAGAGTGGGCCATTGGCTTTAATCCTGGATCTGTATATACCCAATATATTCACACAATATATTCTCATAGGCACCTACTCTGGGCTAGGCATTCTTAGGCATTGGGGATACTAAGGTATAAGAGTTATAGAGTTTTCATACTCAGAGAGCTCACATGTAGAAGGATAGACGATGTGTAAACAAATAAATGTGCAGGCATTTAATAAAATTTTTTAAGGTGCATAATGAAAGCAAGGTGCTTTTGTGCACAGGAGAAAGGAAACACCTAAGTGCCAGGGGAGTTTGGGCAAAGTTGTCCTTGAGCTGAGTTCCAACTGATGAGCCAGTATCACCTAGACAAGAGGCCAGGGGAGGGAAGGACATTCCAAATAGAGAGAATGGTGTGTACAGAGGAAAGAATTGTGAGATAATGTGACACATTCAGGGAATGGAAGTATCTCCATATGGCCAGAGCCCAGGGACAGTCTGAGGCTTCGGCAGAAGTTGAATCTGAGGAAGTAGGCAGGAATCAGACTGTGAAGGAATTAATTTGTGTGCCATGCTAAGGGGATGGACATTTATCTCGAAAGCAACAGGGTAACATTGCATGTTTTTATTTTATTTTATTTTTGGTGAGAAAGTATTTTTTACTTATTTTTTGGTACTTTTTGTATATACATCTAAAAACAATAAAACAATTTAGAAAGAAAAAAATGCCTGCTGTTTTTAATGAGAATGCATATTAACTAAGAGTAGGTAAACTTTTATATGCCAGGAGGCACTGGATTTAATATCGATTTCTGACTTTCGAGTTCCAATAGTTGCAAGATTCTATTTTTCTGGGTAAGGCTAGATCAGAGACAAAGAAGTACTCTACTATGGAATATCTGCTTATCCCCTACCTCTTTTTCTGCCATCCACACAGTAAAGTATTGCATGATTTTAAACAAAAAAAATACGACATGTTCATTTTTTTAAGAGAGCACTCTTGTTTATACAGAGAAGGATTGGAGAGTGTGATTTCTGGAAGCAGGATTTAGGAACCACTAGCATCTAGGCAAGAGAAACTGAGGACACACATTAAGACTAAGCAAAGGCACTGGAGAAGTGACCTAGACTGGTAAGATCTTTTAGATGTATCTGGGAGTCATTTAGTGGGAGGGGGCTGGGGAGACTCCCAGGTTTCTAGTTGGGGTGACTGGGTGCATGGTTGGCCATTGTCAGCACCAGCCTTTCGTTCAGGGGTAGGTACTGTGGGGAGAAGGGGGACTGAGGGATTCTCTTTTTTCGGTTTCCTGGGGCCATTGTGAGAAGTCTAGCAGGCATTTGGAAGTATTTGTCTGGGGTTCTGGAGAGAGACTTGGGTTGGCAAAGGGAATATGGATGAGCGATACCAGTGCAGTCGACAAGAGTCGAAACTTCAGCTGTGGAAAAGATGGCCCGGGGAAAATGGGCAGTGAGAAGTTGCTTAGTTTTGTCTGTGTCTATAGAAGCCATGAGATACTGCTACACGAATGGTAATTGTTGAATGAAGTTCCTCTAAAAACCGCAGTTTCAGATATTTCCTTAGGGACGCATGCTTCTCTTACTGGCAACTCGGGAGCATTTAGGGAGTGATTAGGCAGCCAGTAGGCGGTTTAGGCTCCTTCTCCCTACTACACACCTTCTGCTATGTCACTGCTCATCCAGTGCAAAAAGTAAAAGGTGAGGAGAGGGAAACCGAAAAGGTCCACTTGGCTACATGTGAAAGCCCCCTGGTTTGTTAGGTTTGGAGGTGGACCCGTTAAACTATTGACTATCATGATTTGTGCCGTTCCTTGAATTTGCATTGCCATGTTCAGGTCCTGTTATGGATGGTAGTGAATTGGCGGTCTTAATTATAGCCAGTAGTCTCCTTTGTGTAAAACATTTTTATTTTATTTCATTTTTTGACTTTAAGGAGCGACCCCTCAGGTCCTTTCTCAAGGAAGTTGCTCCAGAGTGAGTAGCTCTCTGATAGTTTTCTCTTTTCAGTTCAGAATTTTATCAGCAATTCTTATGCTAAGAGGGGTCAGGAGATGAGGCATTTCTCACGTTACCCTTGAAGCTACTCATGAATAATGGCCTATATCACCTCTATTGTCTGCCCCAAAACATAAGCAACCAGACATAAAGGCAGAGGAGAAATGAAAGATCACAGAATGAGCCAGCAGAGCGGCTCAGTCCGAGATAGCGTGAGGAGGTAAAAAATTCAAGGTAGAACAGATGGTGATGGAGAGAGAAACGTTTGCGTAGATTAACTCCCCACCAGACAGAGAATAAGCCAGATTCCCAGTTTAAAGGCAAGAAGAACAACAGAAAAGTATTCTGCACCCCTGCCAAAGAGCAACAATGTAGCTAAAATAAATCAAGGGTCATTATTCCAGGCTGAATGCGTAATGCACTAAGAAACTCCCTGGGTTTTCCACTGCCCTGACTGTGGGTTCCTGTGATTTACGCTGCCGGTGGCTGCTGCATGTGTCTCTGAATACTTTCTTCCTTCGTCAGTGACTTGATTTCACTGAACTCCAACTGGGGTTTTAGGCTGCTGGGCAGATTGGAGAAGGCACTAAGGGGGACTAGAAAAGCTAAAGGGAGCTAAGAAATCCCAGACAGTTTTGCTAGGAGGACTTGTTCTAGGAAACACAGCCCCATGTCTTTGTGGGAAGGCTAGGTGTATTTTTTTCCTATCTACAGGTAGACAACGTATATGAAAACAATGCCTGCTTATAACTTTAAAGCATAGCACCTCCCTAAGAAAAAACTCAGCCAAGACTTTCAAGAGAGGGGGATAACTTTTAAAGTGAAAACTAGGCTGGGCTTCAACGCTGTGCCAGCTGAGTCATTTTGAAATGAGAGCAGGAAACAAAGACCACACCAACTGAGGAGGTCACAGAGTGTGACAACGGGTCTGTAAGAGGGCATGTCGTGCTGCCTAACGGGAGAAAACCCAGCCCTTTGTGCTGGGGCGAGTCCAGGGAGTGATGGATGCTTTCTGTGTCGAGGCTCAGACCTTCCTGTCCGGCAGCCTCGCTGCTGCTGGGCTGTGTGAGATGGCTGGCTTGGCGCAGCCTGGCCTTTTGTTTCAGCGTCTTCTGAGCCAGTGACATCAGATTTGATGGGCTATTGTCACCTTTAGAGAGGCAAGTTTTATGTTCCCATCGTTTTTATTAAAGCTTGTCAGAAGTAAGTAGAAAGGAGCCCTTTAATCCTAACTGGAAAGAAAAGAGCGGAGTCTTCTCAATGAGAATAATAATAAACCTACAATAAAATTACTCCAACCCCCTAAGACTTTCTTAAAAGATTACCTCATGCAGTACCTCCATTAAGACAGGAAGGAAGCAAAATAGCATTGCTCTCTGGGCTGAATCTTCCTTGTTTTCGTTTTTAAACAGCTAATTTAATGCAACCATCCTTTCTTCTCCCCACTCCCGCATAGGGTCCCAGCATTAGTGAGACTAAACCCACGGCTGCACTCCGTGATCCCTGAGAATATGCTCTGATTTGGTGGTGGCGGAGGCCTGGAGTGTGCAGAGAATCTCTCAACGAGCGGGTTCAGGACTGCACGAAGGCCTGGCTAACTAACACCCACACCACAGATCCTCTCAACCGAGATGGCCACAAATCAAGATCTAGGAATTAGAAATGGAAAGGGCTTTGACAGGTCTTTCTAGACCATCCCTTGTCACTGGGCAGAGGTGCCTTTCAATACAGATGGCAATCTCCAGATCAGGGCTCTAGCCCCTCTGTTTAAATAAGAACCAATATACAGTATTAAACACTCTCCTAAAGGTGACTGCCCAGCCCCAGCCAGGGACGGCTCAATTTTGTTATACTCAGAGTATTTCCTTTTTTTTTTCTTTTTTTCCACCTACTGAAATCTTACAGATATGTGGATTAATTAAACCATTCCTTTGTCCAACAGGCATTGATATGTTAAGTGCCTGGAGTGGGCACGGAACTAAGCTAAGCCCTGTGGGGAATACAAAAGAACTCAAGGAATAGTCCTAGTCCTTGAGGAGTATATCATCTTATTGAGTGGGCAAGAAAATAATTCACTAAGTGACTGGAGAACAATGCAGCACAGAGCGGTGGAAGGATGATACAGTGGGGGAGACGCCACGCTCTGGGATGCAGGGAAGTTATACGGAGCCAGGCCAGTCTTGAACGGGCTTTTGAGGAATGTGCTGGGTTTAAATGGTAGAAAGAAGAGGGCTTGGGAGAAACATCTTGACTTCTGTGTAGATTGTATAGGAATTTGAGATTCCATTCCTTTCCCCCTGGAGGCTGCTCTTATGCAAGATGTAGGAACCATCCCATCCACCCACACCCCCATCCTCCCCCAGCCACCAAGACTTCTATCACTCATACCCACACTGCTCATGCTAGTCCCTCTGCAAACAGCTCTCCTTCTATGAGACATGTCTTAGGTGCTGGGGGAGGAATCAGCTCATGAAAAATGATCCATGACTACCCACTTTGTCTTTGTTCGTTAGGGTGGGCAGGACTAGACTGGTATTTGCTTTCACCTTTGTCTCCTTTAATGAAGTGCTGGTCAGCTTAGGCAGTCAGGGACTCTGCGTTGGCTGGCACTGTGCTCACCAACAGCGGCATAACTTCTGCTGGGCAATAGCATTAATTTCTTCAACCTGGTGGCTGCTTCCTCCAAGCCAATCTTCATGAAGATTTTATACTCAAAGCTGGTGCTGCTTCTTATATCTCACGCTTCATATCGCCTTGACCTTTCCTCAAGGAGGCCTTCCCCCGCAGATGCACATAATCAACCCTCTACTTCTTCAGTGGCACTTAAATCACAATTTGTGGTTATATATTTGCCTGTGAGGTTACCTGATTAGAATGGAAGCTCCATGAGTCAGGGACCGATTTTTTTTGTTTTTTTGTTTTTTTTTTGCTCACCACTATATACTTAGCCCCTAGCCTAGGTACTCAAAAATAAATGCTTGATGGATGGATCAAAGAATTTAAAAATAAAATCAAGAGAGGGTAGAGATGCACAGCCCTGGGAGTCAGAACACCTAGGGTCTCTTTGGGATTCTTATCATAGCCAAAGAGGTTTCCTGGCTGCTGCCTCTGAAATCACTCACAGGATTCCTAAGAAAACAGTTGTGAGAGAATGCCTGCTGTCACAGTCTGGAGAAAAGACATCCTGTGCCCTCTGAATGAACTCAGCAGAGCCTTGCAAGTGTCATCCCAGCTGTTTCAGAGGTGCTGCCTTGTCTGTGATTACATGCCGGATGCCTCCAGCATTGCCACAGGAATCCATTTTATTGCAGTGTGGATTTTCCATTAGGGAGGAGAAAATCAACTCGGAAAATCAGCTTTAGTTGTAGCAGATTTCCAAAAGAAAAGAAATTTCCCCTTATTTCAGGTTTTCAGTTTCTTATTGACTTTTGACCCGTGGATTCTTAGCTTTCCATTCTGGGTACTAAAATAATAGCAATAGCAACAGCTAATCTTTACTGAGGCAGGCACTGTTCCAATTGCCTATGCATATTATTTCATTTAATCTTCACGACAGCCTTATGGAACAGATAGCACTGCACTAATACAGCCATGTTATAGAGGAGGCACAGAAGGGTGAAGTAACAGAACAAACAAGTAATCAAGCTGGTGTTGGAACCCAGGTCTAGTTCTACTGCTTGGATTCCCTATACTGCCTCCCAATACAGGCTAATATTTACGTGAATTCTACTCATGCATCAGACCCATATATAGTTCATACATGTTTTATTATTTAGTTGTTGCAACAACCCTATGAGGTGAATACAATTATTATGTCCATGTTATAGGCGATGACACTGAAGCTCAGAGAGGTTAGGGAACTTCCCCAAGATCACATAGCTGGTTATTGGCATTGCTAGACTCAGGCTTAGATCAGGTTACTCCAAAGGCCATATTTTCAGCTGCTACACGTTACTTCTTATGCACTCCCAAAATGTCCTGTATGGACAGTGCAGTGTGGTGGCCGTGTGGGACTAGTTAGTTGTATGCCATGCCAGTGACCCATCAAAATTGCAGTAGCAAGTAGGCACTGGCAATTTTTCTGTCATTGTATCACAGCCTCTTCCTTGCTGTATCTTGGATAGGGGAAGTATTCTTTTGACAATGTTGTTTGGTCAAATTGACCTCTTTTCCAGAATTGAAAACTCTCACATTTTCAATTCCAGCACATTTCCGGTAAATGAGCGGTTTCAGTTTTCATTCTTTCCCCTTGAATTGATTCCTGGCACTGCAAAGGGAGAAGGTAGAAATCCCTCTCTGTTCATTTCAGTCAAAACTCTATCTTTGTACAGATCAAAAATAAGGGAATTTAAATTATCCAAGTCAGCTCTCTTTCGTAAATTCACCATGTATTGGGGAAATATAAAATGAAGTTAAGTTTCTGCAAACACAATCCCAGATGGATTTGTGTCCCTTGTCCTTGATCCAATCTCTCTGTCCATGCATTGTTCACGTGCCAATCCAAAAAATGAGCCCAAAGCCACGCTCCTCTACACCCCCATTTCTGTCTTCCCCTCTTTGGTATGCGTTGGCTCCTGTTTCCACCGGGGTCTGTGAAGATGAGCTCAAGCTAGGGCTGATCTCTTCAAACTTTAATTTATAAATGCTCTTGTCAGTGCCTGGGTCTTGACTTTCTCCTGTAGGTTTTTATTTGATTAACTCTTTTGACTCCTGGCTTCTCTGGTTGCCTTAAAGTGGAATCTTCTGTCCTAATCTTAACTCCTCTGAATTAAATTTCAACTGCTTTGCCATCAAGGCCAATCCTGAGCCCCAGCAAGTTTTTGCAGCTGTCTTATCACATCTAAAATCAGCATTACAACTTGGCCCGATCCTTAAACAATAGGATGTTTTTGCCTCTCATGTTGAGAGCAGAAGACTTTCTGTCCCAGTGATGATGAAATAGAAAAATGTTTTGACAGTTTCATTTACTAGAAAGAATTTAGATATAAACATCTGAATGGAATAGATGACCCTCAAACAGCTTTGAATATATATATACAACTTCATCACACTTAAAATATCTATATAGATGGGAATGGGTCCTAGGAAATTTGTCAATTAAGGGGGAAATGAAACCCTCAAATTGTATCCTCACCTCACAAAAAGCACCAAAATAAATTTCAGGTAGATTATATGCAAAACATTGAACACATAAATAACTTAAAGACAATTCAGGTGAATATTTGATTCTAAGTGAAAAGTGCTTTAAAATATAAAAGCATCTGATGTTGTCACAAAAGAAAATATTAATAAATTTGCATAAATTGAATATGAAGACTATAAACTAAAAAATAAAAAGTACAAAATATATTTTAATAATTGACAATAAGTGTAAATATGTGTATACATATAAGTTTTTGTGTGTGTATCTATACATACGTATACACACATGCACGTGTGTGTGTCTTACAAGTCAGTAAGAAAAACAAGAGCAACACCATGGAGAAAATGGCAAAGAACATGAACAGGTAATTAATACATTTTTTAAAAACAGAAAGGATCAACGAACTCTTGGAATATTAGTCCAATCTCGTTAGAATTAAAAGAAATACAAATTAGACTGCTAAATAAAGTAAATAAAAAATCAATAAAACACAGGGCTAGTGAGACTGCAACTCCCATCAATAGCTAGGTATGTAAATTGACAAAAACTTTCCAGAAAGCTATTTAGCAATACATTTTTAAAAATTTAAGCATTTTGATCCGATAGTCTCACTCCTAATCTATACTAAGAACAGTGGTCAAATATGTACGTAAAAAGATGTCTGTTACAACCTTATGTAAAACACAAAAAACTGGAAGCATCCTAAATGTTCAACATTGGGGAATGATTAAGTAACTGTTATATATAAAATATATTATATAATCCTTCAAACTGCTTTGGAAGGATACTTAGACATCAAAAATGCTCCTGATATGTTAAACTAAGAGAGTAGAAACAGAACAGTTTACATTATGATCCAAACATTCTAAACATACATAAATATGTGAATAAAAATCCATATATATAAAATATGCAAAGGAAATGTATTAAAATACCAAGTGGCTATAAATAATTGTTATTACTGATAATTTTAATTTCAATATGTTGTGTTATTTTTTTCTAAACTTTCGGTAGCAAATAGGTGTTACCCTTGTATTCAGAAAAGTAATAACATTGTTTAAATGTGTGTACTTGCATTACTTGAATTATTACAGAATTTTCTGTTTTAACTTCTGTTAAACATCAAGGGAGAGAGGAGAAAAGGCAAGTGTTTTCCCTCCCTTTGTAGGAGGGAAAGCAGGTTGTTTGAGAAGCAGAGGCCATGCATCTACAGGTGTGTCAGTCCACTTGCAGTGCTGTAAAGGAATACCTGAGACTGGATAATTTATAAGGAAAAGAGGTTTATTTGGCTCACAGCTCTGTAGGCTACACAAGAAGTATAGAGACAGGATCTGCTTCTGGTGAGAGCCTCAGGAAGCTTTCACTCATGGCAGAAGGAGAAGGGGAGCAGGGTGCCACATGGTGGAAAGAGGGAGTAAGAGAGAGGAGAGGATGCCTTCTCCTTAAACAAACAACTCTTGTGTGAACTAATAAAGCAAGAACTCATTCATTACTTGGGGATAGGCGCCAAACCATTTGGCTACAGGGACCCATCCCCATGACCCAAACACCTCCCACTAGGCCCTACCTCCAATATTAGGGATCAAATTTCAACATGAGATTTTAGAGGGAACAAATATTCAAACTATATCACCAGGGTACTCCAGAGTGAAGCCTGGCGAGTTGCACCTACTGCGCCGTGCCAGAGAAAATATCCTCAGACACTTCGCACAGCCAAAAATTAGAAGGAATGATTGTGGTTAGCATGAAATGAGATGAAAATACCACTGATATCTGTTCCTCTCTAGGGAATTGAGACCTAGCCATTTCTGATCTCCTGAATCTGCTTTCCTAAAAGCTGTCATAGATGGAAAAAAAATTACTGTCATTTATCAACTCTAGGTTTTCTAACAGAGCACTTATTCCCGGTATTATAATTGTTTGTTTCAAGGGCAGTCTCTTACACTAGCCTGTGAGCTTTGAAGGGTGTAGGGTTCTGCTCAGTGTGATAGAGTCATGCTCAACCATATGTGTTGGATGAATGCATGAATGAATGCACTGGATGAATGAATGCATTCAGAGTGCTACATGTTGCTTCTGGCTATAAATTTTACTTGCCTATGTGGATTATCTTTTTTTCCTCTTAGAGTTCACACGTAGTAGGCTTAGCTTGATTGGCCACTTGGTCACACCTTGAATTAAAAATTTGATTGATGAGGATCTAAGGGAAAAAAAAAAAGATGAGAGTGGTCAAGAGTGTGGGCCTAGGCATCAGATCGCCTTGCTGTGAAACCGGCTCTACCGTGTACTAGCTGGGTGATCTTCAGCAAGTCACTACTCTATGCTTTAGTTTCTCCATTTGCAAAACAATGATGGTAACAACAGTACATGCCTCGTAGGGGTATTCTGAAGATTAAGTGGGTTGTTAGGCAAAAAACACTTAGCACATTGCCTGGCACAGTATAAGTACTCTATAAGTGGTAGCTATTATTATTGGTTTTTTCTCTAAAAGCAGCAGACATCCTCTTCAGTTAACCATACCTAATGAATTAGTTTTTGAGTTTCTATAAGCCTCCCAATATTTGCTATCCAAACCATGCATAGATAATGAACTTGATGTCTTAATAATGCTTGATATTTTATAGCAATTATTTTAAGTTCTCTCATCTATTATCTCATTTCATTAATGATCATCATGACAAAGTAATTAAAAGAGTCCTTTAAAAAAAAACTTCTGATATTGCAGATGTCAAACATCAGTTACCACAAAACTTTACTCCAAGACTGGTTGTATTTTTTCACTTAACACTTTGTAACTATTTTCATTTTATGATGTGAATTTTTTTTTCTTTAGACTTTAAGCTTTGTGAAGGCAAAAGTTTTTTTTTTTTTTTCCTACAGCTCCCAGGTATATTGTTCTTTATGAATATTTTGCTGGTAGACAAAAACTTACTGAAGGAAAATTAGAACCTGGTGATATTCTTACTTCTCAGCAAAGGGATTTCTGACACACTGCTAGATTTCTTCTTGTAATTTCATCCTGGAACTTCAAATCTTTATTTTTTTTACCTTCTAAAGATGGTACTACCATCTGCAGCTAAGATTGGGATCCCCTGGAAGAGTGGTTGATGATGGCTGATTCACTTGACACCTCTCTTCCAGGAGCAGTATTTCCCTTTGGATTTGAAACACATGATTGCAAACCAAATGAGGTCCTGGGCCATATTATTCCTTTATGTCTTACACTGAATAACCTGTTCAACTCTGTTATTATTTTATGTCAATAATGATATCCTTCAGTTGTGTAGTGCTCAGCAGTTTACAGAGTTCTATATACATTATCTCATTTAATCTGCACAATAAGATTATATTTTGATTGCTGTTCTATATATGAAAATCTAAGAATTTGAGGAGAAAGAATTAGCTATCCCGTGCTACATGCTTTACGTACGTTATTTCACTCAACCCTCACAGTAGCCCTCAAGGTAAGCAATAATATACGTATATTTTTGTTTTACTAATAAGGATCTGAGGTTCAATGGTGTTAACTCATATATGATAGAATTGAGATTCAAGCCCTGGTTTGTCTGACAACAAAACCTACACCTTTTCCAGGACAACACTACACTGTAACCTTAATTTGTAGAAAGAATCTACTTTTAATGACTAAAGTTACTGTTGGTGAACCTTCAGTGACATTAAAATCCAGACATATACATGATTACAGAGGCCATCTCAGGCCAGCCTGTCTTGGCCTTACCCTTCCCACAGAGAACGCATCCTTTTCTTTCCCAGTCCTCTGTCTCTGGTGATAAATATGGAGCATCCAGACATGGTGTTGCATTGTTACGTCTGTCACTGTTTGCACAGTCTCAAACCAATGCAATAATTTGGAATGGGGCTGAGCTAATTAGCATTCTCACCACTCCTTCCCTGCTCCACCCGTTCTAAACCCAACTCCTCTGTGTATGGTGTCACAGAAAACCAAGAACAGAAATTTGATAGTTCAGGGTGGTCTTGAAAGTGGAGAACGATGGCCTCACTCTCCGACAGTCTAACTTGCATTTCAAGAATATTTGTTCCAGAATCTCAAAAAAAGACCAATTTGACTAGACGTCTGATGGTGTGTGTATTACAGAGAATCTTGTGGGAAGACAATAAGCACACTCTTGACAAGGCAATCTGATCTTTAGATCCTGATAACCCTGGTTGGAAGGCAGAAACTCTAGTGTTCATTTTTGGGTCAGGGAGTCATTGCTTAATATGCTAAGAGAATTCGTGTTCCTTGAGTGTTTTCCTTTCAAGTCACGTTTTACTGCTGGAGTTACTCAGCGAATTAATAGGTATAGAAATGCAAAGCTCTTTTCTTATTACATTCTATCGATCTGATTGCAGTGTCATTAATTGAAAGACTAGGAAAATGTGATGGATAGTTCAGCTCAAGATTCTACATTCGTTTTGCCCCAGATCTGTTGGAAGAAAGCTGCAGGAAACTGACTGAAAGAAGCCTTTTGGTCTGACATGAATTATTCTTTCTTTGTCAATCATGTGAGAGCATTATTCGGTCCTAGTGAGATTTACAATGTGAAATTGTAAACTGTTTCTACTTTTAAAGGAAAATCAAAACTCAGAATGCTTATTTGTGGAGTTAGAAATAACCCATCCTGTAACTCTCTTTTATAGATCACTTATGTATGACATTTAAAAAAAATTCTGACAAAAACAAATTCCGGCTCAAAAATATGAAAGGCGGGCATTTCTTTTTTCATTTTAAGTAATTTCATTTGCAATATTGCGGCTGTGAAAGATTATTTTCATTTATTACCATTCAGTCCATCTCCATTCTAGCAGTGAATGAAATTCTTAGGGAGATTGGTGGGTGGTTAAGGATTGTTTTTTATGGTTATTTTTCTTTTTTGACAATTTTGAGCCACTATTCCTTGGATTTCTCCCACAAATTTAAATTAACTTGAGAATTTTGTATGTGTACAGATATGTCTACATACATATTTGGTAAGTGCTTTAATATGAAAAGTTTAAAATATTATAATCCTCTATGTGAAGGGGAAGTTCTCCAGATCAGACAAGAAATATACCAGATTTTGTTTAATTTGCTCACAAAAGCTGAGCTTGTCTCTTTGCTTTCTAGTTTATCACACTTTAATGAACTGGGCTATTTTTCTGCTGTTTTTATTATTTTAAATATTTGAGGCTTGAAGTGAATGAGAAAAATTCCCAAATTTAAAGCACATGTAAACCTGACATAAACCATCATGCATCTCTTGCTTTTAATAAAGATGTTTAAAAATTTAGTGCATGTTATTAATAATACATATCCTGTCGAATATTTTTATCTTTTGTCAATGGTGTTTGAATTGTCTTTCTCAAAAGTGTGATTTCTTTTCCTGATCGTGCTTTTGGAGGGTAGAATAAGTCATTTGTGGAAAGATAGGAAGTGAGCAAATTGCCACGCGGCATGACCTCATTTTGGATCACATCTTGAAAATGTATTTAATGCTCTCTGAGCACGGAGACAATGGATTACGGTTTGGGGTCCTCCTCCCTGACCTTTGGCTTGGTGAGAAATGTGGATTGCTTCCTCCGCTCACCAGCTACTCTCAGAGCGAAAAAGAGGCTGCACCAACGGTAGGCAGCAAACGCTGTTGATGAGCGCGCAGGCTGCCTTACCCACGGTATTATGTCTAAAAATACATCCACGGAGAGGCAGGCATATGCTCGCGCCTTGGTGTGAAGGAGCTCTTGCCTGTGTTTCTTGCTATACCCATCTAAATTCTGGAGTCAGTAAATTATTCCAGAAGCCCTGCCAGTTTTTGATTTGCCATTGTCTCTGGTTCTCCGTCGCCTTTGAATGGGACCCTTGATACGTGGCTTTCACAGACCAGCCTGTGCCGATGGCGCCTGCTCGTTCCTGTTGTGTTCTGTCTGAGGCATGCTTTGCTCTCCTTTTTGGGAGGCAGAGAGCACGGGGCAGAGGTTGTACCTGACACGTTAGAACTCCGTTGTCACTGCTGTGGCTGTTATTCCCCTCGGCAAGAGCCAAGGAGCCAACAGGACGGTGGGTCACCTTGCCGGCTATTTAGCACCGTTTGCTTTCTCTCCCCCAGCCTTGTTAGGATTTTTTTCTTTCTTAAGTGACAGGGTTTGATGGGGGTTCCCGTGCCTCCCTCGCTACCCCTGCTTTCTGTGGGTAAGGACCTGCTTTATCCTGATTGCTAACACCTCTGTTCATTAGGAAGGCTTGCTAGACTCTCATTCCCGGTGGCTGTGACTCAGTTTTTATGCTCTATTGTTGGGGGTTTCTCATTGAGTGTTAGCTCCAAATTTCTCAGCTTCTGTGGTTGCCTCACAAGTTAAAAGGGGTGAAATTATCGTCTTAGCTATTTTCTGCAGGAAGAAAAGAAAAACAAAATTGCTCTTTGGAGAGATAGTCCCAAGCAAAGGAATAAACAGCAGAGGGAAATACAGTGATACTGCTTTGCAGCCCCGGCCGTAGCTCGGCTGTGAATACGCGTCTGCAGGTGAGACTTTCTGACTTGATTACAGTTAGAGAAAAATGGCAACCTTCAGGATATTTTCCATATCTTGTTTGAAAATAATTTCAATGCTAACAAGAAGTGCTGAGGAAAGAAGTGCTGCTGCTTTTCATGTACCAGAAAAGAGGGACAAAATCACAGATAACATTAGATTCAAACTACATCATTCCACTGGAAATTATCCATATTTAAAAGTGAGTAAGATCAGCTGTTACTTACACCTCCCTCTTTCTTCTTGTGTATTCAAGTTGGCAATATTTTAATGTCCTCGAAAACTGAAAGGCAGAGTGTTGTTTTTCAAAAGGGTTGATTTTTTTTTTTTTTGAGGTTTCTGTAAAATGAGATAAAAGAATTCTTTGTTTCGGGTGGTTAGCACAGAATATAACCAATGCAAGTTAACACAGACATAGCCAATGTAAGACAGCACTCACAACATGTGCAACTAAACATACACAACCCCCCCCCAAAACAAACCCACCCAATGCTAACCAAAATCCAGGCCTGAGTTTAAACAGAATGATTACATCTATGGAGGACAATTAAACTTCTTACATTTCTATATCTGAATATTTACCTTTCCTTTTAAATCACTATTATCTAGGTTTGTTTCATAAAAGCCACTGAAATGGACAAAGAACTCTACCATATAGTTAATTTCAGTACTATTGGCAATTGATTAAAATGAAGCATAGATCAAATATGCTATAAACTCATATTTGTCAACAAGCATTTTCTTTTAGTTCAGCTTAATGCATTTTATGCTCAATGATGCCAAAGAAACGTATATGTCTATAGACGGCCGTACCTAATTATGCTGCTGGATATACTAATAGCCTGTAACATTACATAGATTTGAATGTTAAACTCAATAAAAACAGGACAGGTGCCATTATTTATAGCCAGCAAGTTATGTGATCCAGGTGCTGGAATATTTGCATGTCTTTCCACCTTTGTTCCTTCAGAGGCGTGAGGGTCTCAGCTATTGCTGACGAATTGATGTTGCAGTAACCACTATAGGCTCCGTAGATTAGAAATGCATGCAGACGTGTGTCTTGATTCAAACATTAAGGAAGGCACATTCTCGCTTACTTACACAGGCAGAAAGTCTTCATATTAACAGAGGTGTGATGTAGATAGCAGGACATAAAACAGAAGAGAGAGAGGGAGAGAGAGAGCGAGAGAGAGAGAGAGAGAGAGAGAGAGAGAGAGAGAGAGAGAGAGAGAGAGAGAGATGGCTGGCAGCAAGTATACCCCTGCAGATAGTTCTAAAATGCGTTTGCAAATGCAGAAGGCTTCAGAACCATCCAACAATTCAGACACCCTTTTTATTTCTTCTCTGCGGGACGCCTCCATCCAGACTATTGAAAATAAAAAAAAAAACGGAAAAGGTGAGAGCCCTGCCATCTTAGCTCAGAATTCATCTGATTTCCTTTTTTCCCCCCTGCCTTGTACTCCTCAATCCATTGTCCATGCATCGGATGGCAGCCGCCCTTGCTCTTGAATGCAAGTGTCACAGCAGGAGCAGAAAGAGGGCTGAGGGAAGGCATTGTCAAAGCCACGGTTGTCTATTGTTTCTTCGCTTTCACTGCTCTGCTTTTTTTTTTTTTTTTTTTTGAGGCTTTCCCTTCCTAGTGGCCTCTGTCCAGGAGGAGGGAGAAAATTGCAAGAGTTAGTAGAGTAGTGGAGTGGAGCCTTTTTTTATTGCACACTGTTTTGATAAACAGCTCAGCAATACAGTTCACAGAACTAGGAAATACAGCAAGAGTGGAGGATTCTGATGGGAGATGGAGGGGGAGGCTTTGGAGACTTGTTTGCTCCAGCCTAGATGCCAAAGGCAGTCTCTTCGGAAGGACTTCTGTGGTGATATGTGTTTTCTGTTGCATTTTCACTTTTTAAAAAACCATGAGAAAAGTCTTTTTCATCTGTCAAGCTTTCCACTTGTTTATTTTTGTTCAGTGCAACAACTAGATGGGAATTTTAAGGAAGGGCAGATCTGTTTGTTTGTATTTGCTCAGATGTTGAAATCAGTTCAGCCTGATTTGGTGATTGTCTTTTTCAGATCATTTAAGTTTGCATGTGAAATTTGTGTGGTAACTTTCTGATGTACATTACCAAAAAAAAAAAAAAAAAAGGGAAAGGAGAGAGAGAGAGAGAGAGAGAGAGAGAGAGAGAGAGAGAGAGAAAGGTTTGACCATCGTTCTTGTGGCTGTAAGGCTTGGTATTATGTGTTATTTTGCTTCCTAAACATAGCTGTTCTTCTGGGTGACAGTTATGCACGAGTGATTATCTTCTACAAACCGGTCAGCTCCTGATAACCCCCAAAGTTTTCAAAGGTTACAGAGTTACACCCTCAAAATAGATTTTTGGGGAACTATTTCAAATGGGCATTTGACATAACATGAAAATGCTTGGAATATTTCCAGAAACTTTACCTTTATGCAATTTATATTTCTTTAAATAAATAAAAGTGATTAAAACAAATTCGACATAGAAAGAATCAGAGGAGCAGATTAAATCTGAACTCCATATTTGAACAATTTTGCTCAAAAACAAACACATTTACACATTTCACAAACTTAGTTTTAGCTTACAAATATCACATACCTATAAATGGCTCTCCATAGTTCTCTTCCTTCTAAATATTGTACTATCTATAATTAACTAGAAGAAAAACTATTCTAAATTGATCGTTTTTTTCCTCTCAAGCCATCTAACTTTTGGCTTGAGTCCAGGACTCTTCGCTATTTTCAGAATTTGCTAAGCATTCAGCATTTCAATTCTAAAATGTATTTTTAAGTCAAAGAGGGATATATCTGCATCAGAGGAGAAAATAATTTCTTTCGAGGAGCCGTTCCATTTTGTAACACATGCTGGTGAGTGGGTTGATGTTCAATCCGAATACTCATGATTTCTTTCTTTTCCAAATAATAATTGTAGTCTGTCTGTGAATATGGGGGTAGAATAACTTTTGGGTTCCATAAGCAAATACCCTAAATTGGAAGTCTGAGATCTCCCTGTGTACGAACATCTAGTTTGGCACACTGCAAATGCATTCTCTCCCTTTTCGTTCTCATTGCCGTGATTTAGGGGACTCCAGCCCAGCCACCCTGCCTCTTTCTTTTGTGAAAGGACATTTTGAAATGTCTATAGAAAGCAAACTTCTCCAGGAAATGCAGAGCCAGCCATGGTCTGAATGCAAGTCTGAATTTAATTGCGGCCACCCTGGTAGTACACTGTTTAATTTCCAGCATGCGTCTGCACCATCCTTGCAGCAACTCTAGGCCAGGAGTTGTGAGCAAGGAAAATTTATCTGTGATAAAGTTACATATTTTGTTGCCAAGAAACAGTCATGTGGGGCTGATTCCAAAGTCAAATTTAAACAAGTGATTCCAAAAGCTTTTGTGAAAAGGGAAGTTGGTGTTGCTAATTTCTTGAGAGCATTTCAGACAGAGAGAAATGGACAGTCCCATCTTCTGATAAGTTCTACTTTGGTAAAGGGTGAAATGGGAAGGGGGCAATGGCTGAAATTTTACGAGGCTGGGTGGGTAGTATTTCCACTTAAAATGCTGCAAGAGTAAAAGAGGTTAAAAGGTTCAGTGTCTCTGTGATTGAAGCAGAGGTTCCTTTTGCTCTCCCAAACAGTATAGCTCCCCAAGGAGCTGGAAGCAATGCTCATATCCCTGGGAGAACAGATTTGGAAGGGACTCCATCTCTTAGCCTGTGCCCTCTGCAGATATTTAACTTTTTCTGGAACATTTTGAAAGGAACGACTGATCTCATGGCCAAGGCCCATCCCCAGACATTTTAAAGGCATAGGTTCAAGTTCAGTCATTAATCCAAATATCTCAACAACTGTCTGTAGTTGCTCCAGTAGATATAAAACTCATAAATCAGGAAGAATACCTAACCTGGGCATTTCTTAAAAATGTACTCACTTCTCCTCTAATATTTAACATATTGAACACAATGTGGTCAAAATATTATCTGTGTTTTCTGAGCCCCCAAAATATAAACATCTTTTAAAAAGAAAGGGAAATACAGCACCTTCTGGCATTTTAGAATAACTTTTGGAAAATCAAGCAAAAGAGCACATTTATAGGGATATAGGTGATAAAATAGGGTGTGCCTGTTTTACTTCTCTTTACTGATAATACCCTGAGGCTGATTTAAGATAACCACTAAAACGGCAGTTGTGTGGTCCAAAATACTAAACTAATTTCCAATCCCCTCATTAATTGAGAAAGTTTTTTTAAAAGCATGCCATTGAGATTCTATGGTTAAGTAGCAGATGTACCTTTGAAAGTTAGCACTTTTTACACCCCTTTGGATTTCTCTTTTCTACTCCCAATAGGGAGGACAAAGTTGGGCTGCCCACTTTTGAATGAACAGCTTGCCTCTCACTGCCTAACTGTGTGAGACCTGCAAAGATAAATGCTCATTTAATGTCCTTTGTGATGTAGGTTTCTGACTAGTATTCATTAGAAATGAGAAACGTATCAGCAAAGTGAAGACTTTCCACAGTGCTAATCAACCAGCACAACAAACTTTTCTTGTGATATTTGGGGAAGCAAACAAAAAATTAATTAGCAAACTAAATTAGCAAAGGGGTAGCATTTGGATAGGATGTTTTATATTCAAGGAGTTGGGTTTAAAAATAAGCAAATATGGAAAATTAGGATCTTATCTATAGAGAATGCTTTGACAAAGCCGTATTTTCTCCCTAGGTTTTTTTCCTTTTTTTTCAGTGGAGGGGAGAGGGTAAGCACTATTTCATTCATATAGACCAGCTAAGCTAACTCCAGGTATTTGGAATTTCTTTGAAAAATAATTACATTATTTTGACATTTTAAGTAGATTACGAAACTCCCAAGCATAGTCTAAGAGACGTTATGTGGCAATCCACAGATGAGAGATATACATATTCATTTTATTTATATGTATTTATGTATGTTCATTCATGTTCATTTATATATATTCATTCATGTTAAATGGATATTCATTTAATGTGAAATCCTATGTAAAAGAAACAGTGATAATTTAGAGAAAATGCCCCCTCTACCCACTTCTTTGAGTGTAGATCTAGAAGGATAAGAAGAATATATACAAAATGCTTACTCCAGAACTGCTAAAAAGAAAGTTTGTGGGAGGTTATTAAAAAGGATATGTCAGATTAGCAATACTTCAAAAAGTTAGCAGTCTTATAACGCCTCTCTACCCCTCTTCAATTGCTTCTCTCAGCCCCTGTACCTTGGCGTCCTTTTCTCCCACCCTTGCTCCAACTACTGGCAAAGTAGAGATAAAACAAAGCCTGACAGGAAACACCAGTGCCAATGCCCAGGGAGATCAGGTGACCTAAGCATAAATCAAGAACTCACAGAATAAATGTAATTTATCCATATTATTCAACTTCTTGAAGGAAACAGGTTATTGTGCAAAACAGTTTTCCAATAAATTAAAGTATTTGACTGTCAATATCTAATTATCATACTCCTGAAAGGGCGTTTTTTCCCCTGATATAAGGATCAAAGGCAGTTTTAACTTAGCCAAGGTTAGGAAACACATGGTGCTGGAGCCTGTCCTGAGACCAAGACCTGGGACCCCAGGCCAGCTCCTCGTGCCAGCGCACGTTGCTTCTCAAGATCACATTTGAGATTTCGTAGGGATTCAGTTGCTGCTCTGGCCTGGTTAGGAGGACCTAAGACTTAGACTGCCCTTAAGAAACTCACAATCTTATGGGAAAGTTGGTTCAATGTGATGCCCTTTGTTGGTCTCAGGGACCTATTTCCTGGTATAAAGAATCAACCTTTATGTACATTTGAGACATTTAGAATAATTTAGAACTTTCCTTTCATGTAAAGTTTTGACAAAAGTAGAACATATGGATGTTAGGATGGATAATATGAGAACTGTTGAAATTTCTCAAAATGTTTCCCGCCCCCCGCCACTACTTGCTAACCTGAGAAATGATTTGAAACAGCAACTCAAGCCTGCAAGGTGGTGATCATTACTGGGACCTGTCCTTCCCTGACTAGGACTAGAAATTTTGGATATTCCATTTCATCTCATTTTGTACCAGTGAATTTTGGTTGTATAACTAATCAGATGCAATCTTTCAGTCCACACCAATTGTTTTACATCTAGTATTAGATTTTATCAGAGTAATCTGGACTATTGCTTCAATTCTTGATATAATTTCATTCTTCTCAATGGAGCCTTAAAACACTGCATTGCAGCTAATCATACAAATAACCTCACTGCAGAGAGAAAATCATCTATCCTAGATCACAGAACCTTGGAGTAATCAGGACTCTGGGGACTTTTAAATAATATCATAAAATGTGAGTTAAAGTTCACTGATATCCCATGGACTTTTATCTTAAATAAGAAGTGCAGCATCATTATTTTCTACCCCCAAGTAATTTCATACTAGACTTATCTGGAAAAACCCTTAAAATTTTTTGACCTCTCTGCTATTGTGATATATTTTCATGGCAACCATCTTTCCATCCTTTCTTCCAGTTATGTGTTATGATCAATGTTGAGCTTGTTTTTCTTACTTAACTCAACTTAATGTGATTTCCCAACTTCCAGAAAAACTATCTCCTCATTGGTTGCTCTGTAGTGGCTTGATGTTTTGGATATGGTGTCAGCTAAGTTGTGTCCAGGCACTCAAGAATGGTTAGGCAATTTATAAACTTGTATACGGTCATTTGTGTTATTTTATTTAAACAATGGAGAAAAAAGGAGCTTCCATTTATGTTTATGCTTTTTTAAAACATGGTAATTATTATGACTGCTTCAAATAAAACATATCACACAGTGTCTTCATAACTTTTATCTTAATAGCAATGATGTGAGATTGGATTTATTTCCATAAATATCCTGACATTTTAGTTCACTTTACAAAACTCAAAATTCCAAAACCTTTCAGTTGTGGAGAGAGTTTTAGTTGTCCATTAGGCCTATGTGTTATGAATGCATTGAGTAATGAATGATCCAACCCTCCACTTTGTTAGGATGGAACTTGTCACATGAGTAGGCATTTTGAATTTTCCCAAGAGTTTTATTTCCATGTTCCCTTTAAGTTTTTTTTTTAAATTTATGGACAAGGTTAATACAACACATACCAATCTGGTGAATGTATTGGAACAACTGGAGAGGAAGGAAGTATCTGGTATTGAACCAGATCAATAAGCTGAGAATTGGAACAGTGACAGATCCAACTTCCCCAGAGGCTTGACTAATCATGCTGAAATATCAGGATATATACATGACAACAAATAGAGTTGGGGTATAGTTACCAAAAGACTAAATCCTTCCTTTCCTGGGACACAGCTAAGAGGAAAAGCCATATCCTCTCATAGGCAGACCTACACTTATTCAGGAATATTCAATACAAATTTGTCAGTTGGCAAATATTTGTTGAATGTTTGCTGTCAGTCCAGGACTGGAGGAGATGCTGTTGGAATGTTAGAGTGGTAAAAGATGCAGTAAGTGTGCTTGAAGATTTTATTGTCTGTAAGGAAATGACAGTAAATTCAGTTTCGTTGTTCCAGAACATTGAAGAGTAGAACTGTCAGGCACTGTGCAATGTGCCACAGGTAAGAGACAGATAAAAACATGGCTCCTGTCCAGAAGGAGCTTGCAGTCTAGTGGAGGGTATGGACTCATAAGCAGGATTTTAATAAATGTTCTATGTGTGGGGTGCTGTTACAACAGACGCAGCTCACTGTCACTTCTTATGACTGGGAAGGGCTTCCTAAGGAGTTGATGTCTAATCTGCATCTTGCCTGAAGAATTATTTATTTGGTACCCATTAAAACTCTGAGACCTTTGCTTGATGCCAAGGATTAAAATAAGGATAAATTAGTATCTATCTTTGAGGGGCATTATGGTCTAATTTAAGAGACAAACAGGTTATGAAACACACACCACGTATATGCAGAGTAGAATAGGGTGTAGACTGTAACAGAGGTATACAAAATTATTTAGGAGACCAAAGGAGGAGCCCCTATCCTTTCAGAGGAAATCAAGAAAGGTCGCCTACCCAAGCCACTCATCAGTGTATTAGCACCACGAATACAGTGATATGAAGATGTAGAGGAGGAAGCAGCTGATTCTGCCTGGAAAAGCATAGGGATTGGTAAAAACTTCATGGAGAAGGTGGCATTTGATCTGAGCATTGAAAATTAAGTGGAATTCTCCCAGGTAGGGAGAATGAGATGAGAACAAGAGGGAATTCCAAGAGGATGAGATGGCATGAACCAAGGCATGGAGTTCTGAAAGTCTGTGGTGTATTTAGGGGAACAAAGTCTACTTTGGTTTGTCCAGGACCTATGGGGCATGGAAGGAATTGGAAGAAACAAGGTCAGGAAAGTGGCCTGGAGCAGAATGTGAAAGCCAGACTGAGGAATCTGTTATGTGTTCATTTGTCTGTTATTGAAAAGCAATGAGGAGCCATTATTACTTGGTTAGAAGTTTTGAAAAGTAACTTGGGCTGTGGAGGGGGAAAGGATTGGAGAGGAGAAAGATTAAAACAGTGGTTCTCAATAGGGGCAGGCAATCTATCAGAATAACCCGGGATGCTTTTGCAAAATACACAAGCCTGGTTTTTCCCTCAGTTTTCTGTCTTCTGTCTCAACCAAGTTTCTGATGTGATATCAGGTAATGAGAAGGTAAGCAAGGACATTTTTAAAAAGCTTGCTAGGTGATACTTCCTTCCCTCTACGATTGCATTAATGTAGCCAAGAGATGTTCCAGTAAGGCTGTGACAATGGAGATGACAGAGGGTGGATTTGAGAGCTGTAGAAGTTGTAATTAAATAAGACAGATTAGAAAAGGCTGTGATGGAGAGAAAACATGATAAATACTTAGGTGTTTAGTTGAACTGATTGAGATTTTATAAACTGAGATAAGCCCAAAAAGAGGAATAGTGTCTCTGGACAAGATTAGGGTTCTACTAGATACAGGTAGGATTTGAGATCCCTATAGGCAGT
>CAUYRT010019664.1:0-31974 GCA_963574885.1 Lepilemur ruficaudatus
TGCTTGGCATTACTCTATTGAGTAGTGATGCCGAGCATGTTTGCATGAGCATGTGGCCATTTGTATATGACCTTTGAAGAAATATCTATTCAAGTCCTTTGCCCATTGTTTAATTGGGTTATTTGTTTTATTGTTGTCAACATGTAGGAGTTCTCTACATATTTTGATGTGAACCCCTTATCAGGTATAAAATCTGCAAGTATTTTCTGCCATTCCATAGGTTGGCTTTGGCTCTGTTGTGTTCTTTGCTACACAGAACTTTTAGATTCTGATGCAATCAAAATTTTTGATGTAATTAGTGTTTTATAATTCGCCCTGTAGAGGTCTTTCACATCCTTAGTTAAATATATTCCTAGGTACTTTCAGAATAGTGAATTTGATCTCTCCTCACATCCCTCTCTTATCTTATCAGGGAAGAGAAGAAATAAATCTTCCCAGAATCCTTTCTTTAAAATCCACCCAGAAAACTATTCTTTTTTCTTAAAGGTAAAAACCATGTTATATGGCCATTCCTAGAAACAGGAAGTCTGGGAAAGTGAGTAGCTAGCATTTTCAGCCTTTGCAATGGGAGATGAGTGATGACTAATGGCTTCAGGAATGGCTACTGGGCCGCAACATTAGTGTCTCTGCCGTGGCTGCCAAAATAAAAAAAAATTGAGAGATATCACCTGAAAATATGAATTACAGCACCTTTTGAAAAGTGAGACTATCTGGAATGCTGAACATTCTTGCATAGAAAAGATAGGCCAGCTCTTAGTAGCAACTGCTACATTAAGTTGGGGCATGAGAATTGATTTTGCCATATACCTCAGTGTTATCCATTTTCTTCCTATTACTGTGACTCTGTTACTAATATTTGCCATTCCTCATTGTATTTGCCCATTGTTTTTATTAGGTGAGGAATCTTTCATTTGCTCATATAACGTGGTTTACCACTATAGGTATTTCAAGATGAATTTCTTTAAATGGTAGGACCAAGAAAATACAACATCCTGTGGGGATCTTCTAGAGTCCCTGGCTGTATGTAAAGTTTTACCTTTAAAGAAGAAAAACCTAATTTTTAAACAGGGCATCTAGAATCTTAAGCTTTTGTAAATCAAGTGAAACTAAGGCATTTGACTGGTGATATCAACTTGTCATGTCCAGCAGGGAAAGTTAAAGAGGAGAGAAATCAATTTGCATCAACCAAGAAGATGATCATATTTGCACTAAAAATAACACAGCTTCAGAAACAAAATAAAACCCAATAGAATTTCCTTTAAATGAAGTTAACAAGTTTGTTCATTTCATAACAGTAAGGGAAACACGAAGCACAGTGATTTATGGGGACTTTAATGGATTCCCACATGAAAAATCTCATTAAAGAATTTAGAAAATAGCATCATGAAGTTGAGGATATTTTACTTGTACCATTCTTAGAATGTTTTCGACTGATTTTCATTTTCATTTGACTTCAGGAACCCAGAACATCAAAATTGTACTGTTTGATACAGAATGACACAGCAGCACCAGTGCTCCCTAACTCGTGAAAGTGAAGAATATACTATATTCCTATATTTTTATATAACCTGTAATTTTACATAAGTTAAAAATTCACAAGTATTTACTGAATGGATTCGATCACTGCAAATACCAAGAGCTCTTTAAACACTGCTTCTATAAAATGTTTCTCTACTCACAAGACTTCAAAGTCTCTTAATTTATACACATTAAATCTTATCTCACCTGCTCAACTCATAAAGTTTGACCCCATCCAGCCTCTCCTGCAATCTCTTCCATTATTTTCTGCTAACTCTTTTCACTCCAGAAAGATTGATTTCTTTACTGTTTCAGGCATATACTGGCTACATTCTTCCCTATTCTGTCTCACTCTATTTCTTGTCTTTGTCTACAAAGCCAGTTGTTCCACATCCAACTCCCATTCAAATGAAAACAAATTTTCAAGGTCTAACTTAGGACTTGATCTCCTCCAGGAGGCTCATCTCATCTTTGATATTATTAATATCACTTTTCATTGAGTTGCAACACTCTGTAAAGCCTTGTAGAGAACATTATTGCTCTACGGTTAGAGATGATATGCTCATCAAGGACAAGGATAGAACATTTTATTTCTTTTGTAGCCTTCACAGATGGACTCAATAAACGCTGATGAATAATACTTCCCTGATATCTTCCAGCACAGTTCAGTGCTTTTTTTTTTCTTGCCCTACGAAGCATTG
Source organism: Lepilemur ruficaudatus (assembly GCA_963574885.1). NCBI lineage: Eukaryota > Metazoa > Chordata > Mammalia > Primates > Lepilemuridae > Lepilemur > Lepilemur ruficaudatus. The sequence continues at coordinate 2,220 of CAUYRT010019664.1, forward strand.
TTCAGAATGCCATTTGAGCAGTGGGCTCCATAAATACCTGTTTATAACCTATCTCTTATACTAGACCATAAATCCTTGGTGATCTGTAACTATATTATATTCATCCTTAAGTCTCTAGTATCATTCACATTGCTGAGCATATAGCAGGCTCTTGATAAATATTTGTTGACCAAAGGTATGCATAATAGTTTTTCAACTTAGAGTAACTAAGAACACTGAAGACAATTTGGTTAATAAAGTGTCATCCCTAATGCTAGATACTGAGGATGTAGAATTGTATTATGTATGAGACTGGAAATTCTACTCAAGGGGGAAGTTTGCTGAAAAAGGGAAAAATTGTAAGGCTAAATAATATACTTGGAAAAGTTGCCTCATAAGAGTTTCTAGGTGCGATTGGTGAAGTTGAGAGTATTTTGAAGATTGTATTTTGTTTGTAGAAGTAATGAATAAATTAGACATTAATGATTTGGCTTGCAAAGTGTTTAGAAATACAGTCATCATCACAATGGAGAGATTATTGAATTTTTACCTTCTTGTAACCACAAGAGAGAGTGGAGGTAGAAGGAGTTTGAGGGGAGGTTACATAGAAGGAAATACCCGAGACTACAAGAGAAATGGCTAAGTAATAGATACAAGGATATAAAAAAGGATAAACTGAGTTTCTTATTTTATCTTCGGGGGTGTTCTTAAACAAAGTAGATAAATTGAGAATGGGAAAGTCTCCTAGCTATTCACCTACATCCATTCTCTGCTTATATAGTGATTGGATTTTGGCAGAGCAAAGGGATGGATTACATTTCCCACATGGCAAGTGTGTCTGTGGGACTAAATGTATGTAGTTTATGCCACCTCTGGATCAGGGCTTTTAAGAAAGTATGTGTGCCTCCTCCACACTCTTTTTTAAAAATGCCAGTTGGATATGAAGGTTGTTGAGGTCCTAAGGGATTCTAGAGCTACAAGATGGAAGGAAACTTGGTCCTTGAATCTCTACATGGAAAGGAGTCACAGCCAGTCAAGAACACCAACCTTGGACTGTTTTGTGAACAAGAAACAAACTTCAATTTTGTTTGTACTAGTTACATTTGTGGGCCTACTTGTCACAGCAGTTTAGCCTAACCTGACTAACACACTAAATGTCTGTGAATTAACACAATTTTGTCTTTTATATTGGCACTGCCACAAGAGAAAATCCTATGCTTGCTTTCTTGGGTTGATTTGGGTAACTAGTGATTGGGGCAGGATGCTTCCCTGTTAATTGCAACAAAGAAAGAAGGATGAGGTCTTTCAAATAGAGTGTAGGAAGAATGAGTGGAATGAGGCCTTATCAATGAACACATTGATATTGTTATTAGACAGCAAGAGGTTTGGTGATATAATCTCTGTTTACCAAAAGTTCATTGTATAGTTGAAGAAATGTGATATTCACAAATGCAAAGTAAATTAATAGACCAGAAACACATGCCAAATGAATAAGCAACACGTGATCTTGAGGTTCATAAATATGTTCCCAATCCAGGTTGCTGCAGTAAGAAATGGAAATAACATATGTGGAAACAGAAACCTGGAGAGAGAGGTGACTAGAGAATATTAGCTCCTGGGACTCCACAGAAATTTTCATGAGAGCTTTGCACTTACTTACATGGGTCACAATATAGGAGTTGAACATCGTACTACCTACATCTTAAGGGAACAGGAGACATCAGCTAATAAGGGGTTTGAATTTGTATCTCGTTATCAATACTATTCATCACTCTCATTCATATTTATTATATTTTCCTAGTACCTAGCTCAGAGTGAAACATATTGTAGAAGCACAGTCTATTTGTTGAGTAGTTGTTGGATGCTTTTACTTTCTAGTTGTGTTCTTACTATTCTTAAACTGTTCCAGAGAACTTCATGATTCTAGACGTTGCTCCTAGCTCTTCTTTGAAGTACACCAATGACTTCCAAATTCATAGCTGAATTGTCAAGCTCATCTTGGATTGTAAGGTTTATAAATCCAACTGAACATCACCAACAGGATGTCCCAAGGATCCCTGAAATTCATCACACATAGAAGCGCCAGGCTTAGGTGTCCACTTTAGAAATAGCACAGTAGATGAGAGATCCTCTTGTTCCCAGAGACCATAAATAATAAAATAATTATTACAACCCTGAAAAAGCAAATGGTTCCAAACTGTCCCTGGGCCAATTCTGTGCCTAGGGAGATGGGATAATCCAAGTGGCTCACTTGGGTCACATGGACCACTCTGGAGCAGGTAAGACAAGGCTCCCTCATTGACAGCCTCGTTAGAGGCTGACATGGATTGTAAGAGATGCAGTTCCCAGAGGGAAGTAAAGTGGGACAGATGAAATAACAGAAGCTACCTATGGTAGGAACTCAATAAATGTTTGTTAAATTGAGTTGTGTGAGAATCTTCATAACCCAAACTTGCTCTTAACTTTACAAAGATAACTTTTTGGCCTACCTTTCCATATGAACTTAATTTTGTTGAGCCAGCATGTTCATCTTTGCTCTAGAAATTGTTATGCTAAGTTTTAGCTCAGGCTATCTTAGGCAGATTTATAACCTCCTGAGATGCTGGCATTATAATGAAAATGCTGACAGCCCCTGTGGTTTTGCTGACAGGAATGGCACAGTTGTGATAAAACTAGAAGATGAATAGAAATATAGTGCCTCATCCTTGCGGTGCTGTCATGAGTTTAGGTCAAAGAGAAACAAGTCCTTAATCAGCCAAGGGCTAGAAGAAAGGCCCTTCTCCAACATTTGAGCCCCAAAGTTGGTTAGGATTCAATTGTTTGGGTATTTTTCCAGGCTGTTTTAAAATAAGTCTGAAAGAGTTGAGAGACATAGATCATTATTTTTAAAAAATCATTTCGCTTTTGGCTTTATTATCTAAATCAGGAGGCAAAAAAGTAGGGCCTATGGGCCAAATGTGGCCCACCACAGATTACTGTAAATAAAGGCTTAATTAGAATACAGCTATGCCCATTCATTTACATAGTGTCCAGGGCTACTTTGGCACTATGGCAGAGCTAGTTATGACATAGACAATATGGCCCACCAACCCGAAAAAATTTAATATCTAATCCTTTATAGAAAAAAAATTGTGACCCCTTCATTTAAATATATGATTCCCAAGACTTTTTCACTGTTTCTTTGGTTTCATGCTATCATACATTACCTCTTAGTCTCCTACACATATTTTTCTAATTATGCTTAAAATATGTAGTTATATCTTTTTTTTTTTAAAGCCAGTCAAATTTAGGAGTGAGGAGTTGTATACCAACTTTAGTGACACTAATGTTTGTGGATAACCCACTACCATCAGACCAGCCAGTAGTTACGTCTTAAAAAATAAAGTAATGTAGACTTGTTTAGAAAATTCCAGTGTAGTTCTTGAGATACTTGGAGACAACTGGGGTTCCTAACATTGAGATGATGACTTTTAACTTTTCTAGTAAGAGTGTTGGATGAATTTCAACAAAGATAAAAGAACCCAAAGAATAATTTTTCAGAGCCATTATCTTCCAGGGAACACAGGGACAGACGCAAAAGTTCACAAAATTGTACTCAGATGGATTTGAATCATTTAACATTGGTGAATTTCCAAGAAAAGTAGATTAAGGCTCTTCCTTACAATTTTATTTTTCTTTTTTCATTCTGCATGGGAGTTAAATTCCACATAGAAATTCCACAAATGTTCGTGGAACTCCTGTTGTATTAGTATGTTGGACACTGTGGTGGGCATTCTCACTTAATTTGTGTGCCATTTAATTGTAACAACAGCTATATAAGCTAGGTGTTGCTCTTCTCACTGTTCAGTTGAAGGACAAAGACTCAGAAAGATAAAATAGCCTTCCCAAGGCTACCTTGTGAGAAAGTCGTGGTGTTAGAATTCAAATACAGATTTTCTGATTCGGTCCTATATTCCTAAAAGTCTGGGCTTAATTTTATACCATGATATCTGAGTAGTGGGTATAATAAATAGCACATGCTATCTTTCTGATCATTAGATATTCACTGTCTTCTCACTAACAGAGAGGCAGCATAGTGTATACAGTGGTTCTCAAAGTGTGGACCCTTTCCTAGGATATATGTGATCAAAACTATTTTCATAAAATCAGGACATTATTTGACTTTTTCACTGTCATTATCTCATGCATACCCAGTAGAGTTTTCTGGAGGCTACATGAAGTATGATCACAAGACTAATGGTTGTATATTCTTAGATTTGAAAATTTTCTGTTTTAATATTAATATTGTAAAGATTGATAAACATCTACATGAACAAAAACTCTTTAAAATCCTCAATAAATTTTAAGAGCATAAAAAGGCTCTCACCTAAGAGTTTGGGAACTATTGGTAAAGTGATTAAGAAAATGTCCCTGACTCAGCTACCCAAGCCAGACCTCCTGGAATTGAAAATCATATCTACAACTCACTGACTTAGGCAAGTAATTTTATCTATCCAGTGCTTGGTTTCTCAGTTCTAATATAAGGACAACACTAGTACCTACTTTACAGGGTTGTCTACATGCATTGATATTTAATGTTACAAGTCTTTGTTAAATAAAATAATAAGGACTTCAGTTTCAGGAGCTTTGAGACAGTGTTCAATTTATCAAGAGTGATCACCTCCCCATCCCATGCCCTAAACCCTAAATAAATTAGCTTTTTATAATTGTTCACAATTAAATTATCCTGAGCTTTTTTTGTTGTTGTTGAGACAGAGTCTCGCTCTCTTGCCCGGGCTAGAGTGAGTGCCGTGGCATCAGCCTAGCTCACAGCAACCTCAAACTCCTGGGCTCAAGAAATCCTCCTGCCTCAGCCTCCCAAGTAGCTGGGACTACAGGCATGTGCCACCATGCCTGGCTAATTTTTTCTATATATTTTTAGTTGGCCAATTAATTTGTTTCTATTTTTCAGTAGAGACGGGGTCTCGCTCTTGCTCAGGCTGGTTTCAAACTGAGCTTTTAAAAATGAACCTTGTATTGCAGAATAATATAGGTAAAGTATTAATCATTACTATGCAGCCTATTTAACACAAATGAGTCCATTTATGCAACCACCACGCCAAGAGGTAGAATACTGTCAAACCTCAGAAATCTCATTTGCACCCTCCCAGTTACCATCCCCTACTTATTTCCCAAAGACAAGCACTGTTTTGACTCATAACTCTGTAAACTAGTTTTGCCTGTTTTCAAACTTCGTATAACTAAAATCATACAGTATGTAGGATTTTGTATCTGGCTTCTTCCATTGGTTATTCTGTTTGTAAGATTTACCTGTGTTGTTATGTGTAGTTTGTAGGTAGGTCTTTATTATTGTTGATAGTATCTCATTGTTCGAATATACATAATGCATTCATCTATCCTCTCGATGGATTTTTAAAATTTTTTATTTTTGGCTATTATCAATAGTTCTGCCATGAACATTCTTGCTCATGTTTAGAGAAAATTTCTGTTGGGGAAATCCTTAGGAGTGGAATTGTTGGGTTATGGAGATTACATATTACTATGTCAATATTGCTGGGTCATAGACAGTATGTATGTTTAGCTTTCCAATAGTTCCAAGGTAGTTATACAATTTTACACTCTTACTAGCAGTGCATGACAGTACAGTTGCCAAAACTTGGTATTGTCAGTATGTTTCATTTTAGTCATTGTTATTGATGTGGACAGATATGTCATTGAATTTTCATTTTCTTGCTGACGAGTGGAGTATCTCTTCTTATGTTATTTAGATAGCCTCTTCTGTGAAGTACTTGTTCAAAACATTGTTACCTTTTTTTTCTATTGACTTTTCTCCTTTTTCTTATTGATTTGAAGGAGTTATTTATATATCTTGCAAGATGTCTTTTGATATTTTAGTACATTTTTAAGGTCCTTTAGAGAACTATTCTAGCACTCTGCCACCTCAAACATTTAAGATTTAAAATGGCAAAAGAGCTTTATTGGTACAGCATGTAATTTCAAATGCATCTTTATAAGCTTTGCTATTATTATAGACATGCAAGTACAAAGTGTTCAGATGAGGAAAACAAAAGGGATTTTGCTTCTGTAAGTTAGCATTTATGTTTCAGCTGCTCTGTTTACACACCATTAAATGCACACTCCAGAATGTGGTAAACAAGAGAGACAATAATACTGCACTTGGAATTGTCCATAAGCCACACTTCATAGCACTTTACAAATGACCAGAAATCAGCTCTGAGCTGGTGGACTCAGACAGTAAGCAGAGGCTATCTTGATTTACAGTTATAAACCCATCATCCAGCTGACTAAGGGATGGCTTAAGGACAAATGTTCAAACTTACTTCCAAATCCAACTTTACACTCTTTGTTGTAGAAGGCAGGTATAGTTCATTGTTAAATGCTCTTTGCATTCACTGGCCAGACACTTACACAGAGGAATAATCAAACTTTAGAATCAAATAATCCTTCCTAAACTTCTCATTACTGCAGCCACAAAAAATAATGGTGATCTAGCACCTCTTGTATTATCCTGGATAGAGTTGGAACCCATTCTACTAAGTGAAGTATCCCAAGAATGGAAAAACAAGCACCACATGTACTCACATCAAATTGGTATTAACTGATCAACACTTAAGTGCACATATAATAATAACATTCATCAGGTGTTGGGCAGATGGGAGGGGGATTGGGGGATGGGTATATTCACACCTAATGGGTGCGGTGCGCACTGTGTGGGGGATGGACATGCTTCAAGCTCTGATTTGGGTGGTGCAAGGGCAATATACATAACCTAAACATATGTACCCCCATAATATGCTGAAATAAAAAAATTAAACAAAAACATTTCTCACTTCTAAGCCATGACTTCACATTAAAATCACCTGGACAATTTCTAAACAATATTGGTGCTCGATTGTGGTACTGGACATCAGTTTTATTTTTAAAGTTCCCTAGATGATTCTAATTGTAGCCAGGGTTGAGGACCACTGTGTTACAGTATCCAGTGAGGTAGCTGGTGTGTTTTGGAAAAGAAAAATTCAAGAATAGAGATTATAACCCATTTATCACACTCCCCGGCTCTTTCAAAGAATGGATGTGGGATTGGACTTTCCTACTCTTAGGGCAGCATTCCACTTGTCCACCTTTTGAAAGTCAACTAAGGACCTACTAAGGATCTTGCCACTTCTGGTTCTCTCAAGGTTCTTCCCCTTTTCTCCAAGCCTTTGGTCTTTTAATATCTTTTGTTTCCTTCTTCTTTTCTTCCCTTCTATGTTTCCTGTCCCAGGACTTGCGTTTTCTTGTGCCTAGCCTCTGCTGAAAGTTTTTGATCATTGTTTTAGATCTAGTTTTGCTGCTGTAAGTATCACAAGGATTTGGATATTGGGGATGGATTGGAGGTAGGTGGAGAGGATTAGGCCTTTAGCATGACCCATTCTTAAGAAGGAACATAAAAAAGGCCTTTCATACTGCCAAAACAAGCTTACTGCCAATATAACTTTTGTATATTATTATGATGAAAGAAGTTCTGGCCGTTTTTCCAAGTGGTATTTCATTACCAAAGAATCCTTCTGTTTTACTAGTTTGGGTATGTTCCTGGTTCCAGGAAAGCTTTGATTATGGTGGGTGGCAGGAGACACATTCCCTGGCAAGAAAAACCTAAGAAAAGCAAACTAAAATAATAATGAGCTACTACTCCTTTTCCTATATTAAATTGACAAAACAGTGTTTTTCCTCCTTATGTATACCCTATGTTGAGCTATGGTATACTTTCAAGGAAATAATCTGGTACTTTGTATCTGTAGCCATGAAAGGAGTAATATAATATTCTTTTCATAATCTATCTAGGAAAATAATCTAAAAATGCAAAAACGACTTCATTTACAAAAGTATTCAATGTGGCTGTCACTATTAATACTGGAAAATTGATAATACCTGAAGTATAACATTAGGAGAATGATAAAGCAATTATGGAATATCAAGCTGAAGGAATATTATGTTATTTTAAAAAATGATGCTTACAAACTTCTGGTTTAAAATGGCATTTAGCTAGCAGCCCTTAACGAATTCACTTTCACTAAAATGTTCATGATGACCCCTCCTGAAAGTCAAAATCAACAAATAAATTGATGCTAGAAGTTTTTAATTTCTTTTACCCAGAGAAAATATGCTCAAGTTTAGCTTCATGATGTAAAGCCCACCCAGCAAAAAAAAAAGGCACTCTTCACTCTTAGCACTGTCTGCTTTGACTCACAGGGATCGTACCAATCGGAGAAAAGGATGTACATCCTTCCACTGCAATGGGTCTTAATGAGTGGTCCTAGACCAGTGAATTGCTTGTGAATCTGTTAGAAATAAAAATGCTTGAGCCTCCCCTCAAATCTACTGCATGGGAAACTCTGGGAATGGGACCCAGAATCACCTGCAGGTGATTTTGATACACCTAAAATTTTATAATCAGCCTCCGTGCTGACTTTTGAGGCAGCCAGATCATTCTTCTGGTCTCCCCATTGTTCACCATTTTTATGTGAAAGATCAGAGACAGCCATTCCCAGAAAATAATGACAAGAAAGATCAGGGTATCTGCCAGTGGCCAATGGCATGCTGGGAGATACAGTCTCTAGGAAGAAGGTGCTAAAGAGAGTAGAGAAGTGAGAGAACTTGGCAGTACATCTGTAAATGGTAACTTGAACTGATTGATTCAGAGAACCACAGCATGAGGAAGATGGTGCGAAAGGGAGCTGCGGACAGTGCTGCTCCGGGTGAGTGTAGCAAGAGGCTTGCAAGTGGACAGGAATTTGACCACTACTTCAGCAGACAGAGAGCTGGGCCAAAGGCATGTCCATATTGCTTCATTAAGGGTGAAGAAATAGGAGGAATCAAGCCAACAATCAACATGGAGTTAATGGAAAAAATGTCATAGAATAAGTGATGAGAACTGACTCATAAAATCTCTCTAAAAATTATCTACTGTGGGATTTAGAATAAACTCTGAAGAAATGGATATTCTCAGTAGTATGCAAAGAGACGTGGCCCCTATGGAACAGCAGCCAAAAATTATAAGGGGGCAAAAAGCTCTGATAAAAAGACAAGAAGTTGAAATGAAAAGGGAGATGAATGGATTTCAAGTACATTAAAAATTAAATAGTAAAATTAAAGTCTACATTGAAGGCTAAAAATTGATAACTTAGCATTCTAGAAAATCAAATCAATAAAGACACACTCTTCTTGAATATAGAAATAAAATAAATATTGATAAAAATGACAAGGAAGAAGATAATAAAAACAGAAGACAGAGAATAGAGATTCAACAGACGGATGATTTGTGTTCATTAGAAGAATGCTAGAAAAAAAGAAAGAAGCATAAATGTAACAGATGAGCTAAGAGGACTAGTGTAGGCATATTGAACCATCCCATCATGATCCTAGAAAAATAATTGAAAAGAGACCCTTATTCATACTTATCCAGGCAAAAAAAAATGCATTAAATGACAAAGGAAAACAATCTTATATAGCATTAAGCCAGGGAGGAAAGAATCTATAAGTCTGGAATCTACAAAGATGTCAGCAGCTGAAAATCAACACAGCAGGGCCTGGCACCTCTGTGGTATTCAACCACAGATCCAACGCAAGCCCAGCCAGAGGGATTTTGTTGCCATCATACAAAGAAGAGGCTACATGGCTTTTTGCAGCAGTTCCCAAGTGGAAGTCCCCAGAAGTTCAATGCCAAGCCGAAGTTTTTACCATCTGATTCAAATTTTACCATTTGTGGTATGGTAATGTAATTAAAGATATATAGCAGATTATTTATAAAGCTAAGTTCATTCACTCTTTTGATGTTAGAATGTCCTGTCTTTTAGGAAATGATGACAGGTGTGTGTGTGTATGTGGATGTGTGTATGTAATATCCTTCCTTGGAAAAGTCAAAAGTTGACAATCTTATGTTGATCCCCAAAATGTTTTTGAAACTTTAAAGTCTGGTATCTATTCTTATTATTATTTTTTTAAAGTATTAGACATCAGAGTTTGGAATTAGAAAAATCAGAGTTCAAATCTGGTGCGACCACTTACGTTCTACGTGAAATTTCTTAATTTCCCTGGGTCTTCCTATTTTTTGGGGGGAGGACTGTAAACAAGGGAAAGTAACATTAATCTTGGAAAGGTTAAATATTTTCATTCTCGTAAAACATTCAGAAAAATGGCTGGCACATAGTTTCCTCCCGATATGCTTGTTACAAAGTCAGGGCATAATAGAAAGTTATAATGTGAGCATTAATTCTGGGAGATGACTTACAAATCAATAAATGTTGGTTCCATTTCTTCTTGTTATATCTTAGCACCCTATAGTCATTTAAAAAATTCCGTTAGATAGAGTCGTCTTGGGGAAAATGATGTTTGTAATCATTTCCAAAAATGTTCTCACTATAATCATATACCTTTTAAAAATTAGCTCTTAAAACTTTCATTGTGGGTTTATAGCAGCAATTTTCAAGTAAATTCTCATATTCTGAACATTTTAGGTTTACTTCAAAAGGATTGTTGTCCAAGTCATGATAGTGTACGGTATTATAGCTTGACTTTGTGGCAAATGCTTCTGGAATAACAAAGGGAGGTGAGTGTCCTAAGATAAGAGCATAGTGCAAAAGTCGGTAACAGTGTCCATATGTTTGTGGAATGATAGAATATTAGAGATCACATCACCTTACTCTCCCATTTCATAGACATAACTCATGGTGCTCCAGCTTCCTTGGCTCTGGCACTGTATTTGTTCTCTGTCTCTACACACTGTTCCTGCTAGCCTGTGTCACCTTCTTTAATGGGTTAGCCACCGAGGTGTCTTGTTGTCTTGCTCTCATGCTATTCTTTTATCCTCTAAACCTTAAGAAATACTTTCTTAAGTCTTTGTCAAGTTTTTACTTCGAAACAAAGAAACACTAAAATCTCATTTACTTAAGAAGTCATCCTTGAAAGTTGTAGGTTGAATTAGAATTAAAAAAAATTTTTTTTGTCTTATGGTAAGAAATTTACACCTGAATCCTCAACTAGGAGTAAATATTTATTTTACTATAGTCCAGAAACATAGAAGTTGTTGTTGGTGATGAGGTTATGTTTATGCATATGATTTATCCTTTATGTTCGTTTACTTGTCTCCTCGGGAAGAATTTATGTGAGAATCACCACATGCTTGTTCGATATGTAAATGTAACATAAAGAGACACTTAATTAATTCCCTTCTATAATTTGAGAGAGAGTTGTCTCTTTAATGAAGTCAGGATTTGCTCGAGTGTTTTTAAGCACTTGCCGTATGTAAGACACTATCGTAGAAAGAGTTGAATTCAGCAGTTTGCAGTTTCAACTGCTGAGTAAGACAATAAGGACAGAGATTGTCTGCAAAACGTTATAGTTAAAAGTGGTGGGTTTTTAAAATTTATCAGGACATAAATCCGACATGTTTGTGATATTAGCTGATTGTCTTGAGTGGCAGCCAGTTGATGTAAAACAAGTAGTTCCCAAGTGGAGAAAAGCTAATTCTTTCTAAAAAATTTTTACCTAAAAATTTTTTATTTTTAATTGAGAAATAATAATTGTATGTATTTGTGTGGTACAACGTGATGTTTTGATATAAGTTCACAATGTGGAATGATTAAATAAGGCTAATGAACAAATTCATCATGTCACATACTTACCGTTTTTTTGTGGTGAAAACAGTTAAAATCTGCTCTTTTAATATACACGGGGTGTCAATGGGGGCAGCCAAGGCCATAGAGTCAGAAAGTGCTGACCAACCGGGGCTAGGGGTCTTGGCGAGATATTTGAGGGTAGTCTTGGAAAAGAGAGTGCAAGAAAAGGTTAAGGAACCAATTAATTTATTAAGCACCTACTATTTGTGAAGCTTTCTATAGCTTCTTGGGTATGCAAAAGGAATAAAATATGTTCCATTCCTGGGATGAATTGGTGTTTAGAGGTAGAAAGAAATGTGTAAACAGATAATTAAAGAACTATGGGATCTAGAGTAGATGATTTTATTCATATAACATTTTTATCCAAAGTTTGAGTGCCATGTTCTGGGCAGATTTGGCTGGAAAGGATCATTCCCGACATCTGTTTTTTTCCTAGGGCTTTGGATTCTTCAGATCAGACTTATTTTTGGTTTTATTGTTTGATTTTGAATGAGCCTGATAAATCACGTTTTTTTCACTGACATAAGCCTGAAACTATGTCTCCAGCTACAGTGTGAAGCTTAGCACTTCCTAGGGTCCAACGGTGTGCTCTGATGGAGCCAATGGATGAAGCCCAGCGTGCCAGCAGGCACTGCATAAACTTTCATTCTCCACCAGGTGGTCTAGTGCTCGAACACTGTAGGTTTCACCCATTCCAGATGCCCACGTTGAGTGGGTAGGACTGTATTCTTTGGTTCAAGGTGGGGAGCCAATTTGTTTAATCCCAGGGGCCTTTGGACGTTGAGACATAGGCTGAGAGAGCCAGTTATTTAAAATGAGGGTGGCTGGCACAGACAGGCTGAGGGCCCAGCAGGGAGGGGAGAGAAGCAGCGGAAAGCCTTCCAAGAAGCAGCTAAAAATTGACCTAGTTATTTAAATGGCATGCTCTGTTGCGTTTTCCCTTCAGGCCAAGCCCAGGCTCCCTGACATGAAATTGAAGCACTCACTACCAAGGACTTGAAGTTTGGGGATTTTTTTCAAATTTTTTAAGTTTCTTTTTTCTTCCCCCCCTCACCCCCAATAAAGAAGCCCTGCTCTATCAAGAAATCTCTGTCCTCTAGCTGAAAATAGCCATGGTAATTAGGATTATTTGTGTTGAGTCATTGCATTCAGAGAGGAGTGGACAAGCAGAGGGAGAGAGGCAGGACCATCTGGCTTTTGTGCACCTTCCCTCCAGGATCCGGAGAGCCTATTGGGACATATGGGAAGGCTCATGGGCAGAGTGTGGGGGCTGCAGAAAGGGAGGCAGGTGCAGTCCTGCCCTTTTATTCTCTTGAGCTCTTTGCCAACAACACACTCCCATCCCTTTCAGTGATAAGAACTGTTTTTTCTAACTGTCTATCTCTTTATTTCTTTTGGGCCATTTCTTGGCCTTGTAGGCCTAACCAGGGCACAGGATTTATCAACAGTGGCACTGTTGTCATTTGGAGCCAGATAATTCTTTATTGGGGTAAGGGAGGCTTTTCTTAGCATTGTAGGATGTTAGGCAGTATCTCTCACCTCTACGCATTAGATGGGCAGCCCCTAGGTGCCCCCCTTTCCCGATTTATGACAATCAAAATTGTCCCGAAACATTAGCAAATATCTCCTAGTGGGCCAAGTCAAGCTCTTTTGAAAATCAGTGCGATAGAGCTATGAAGCAGTTCATCCTTCTCAAAGGCTAAATGTGGAATGTTATCCTGCTGAATCTGGAGCAGAGAACTGTCCAGATTCTTTCTTCAGACCCTTAATGCCATCGTATGCAGAAATGATCATAGTGCAACACCGCTCTAAAGACTTTATTATTTAATATTGTTACTAGAGTCTCAATAAGAAATACACACACTGAATCTGACAGTAACATTCTTAATGGATTATTAACTTTGAATAATTTCCCAGATTATTTATTTTGATTCATCTGTAGTGTGTATGAAATGGAATCCAGGGAAGTAAAACTGGAAAGTCAGGTTGGCGCAGGACTCTGAAGAGCCTTGGCTATGAGGCTTAAGAGTTAGGACTTTATTCTGTAGACAGTGGGAGACATATTGAAGGATTCCCTCAATCCTTGTTTGCTATCATTATTCTGCAACTTTTTACTCTGGCCAAATTGATCTTATCAAAGATACATGCCTAAGCTGTGTTTATGTCTATTTTTTGGAGGATGTTGTGATGCACTGTCCTAATCCCCTCTTAGGAATCCCCCAACTATTGAAAGCATTGCCTGCTGACCGCTCATGGCTGAGTCCCTCTGCAGGAACTGCCCTAGCTGAAAGAAACATAGGTGGAAAGGAAGAAAGGAAGCATTACATGTTGGTGATCATTGGAGGTAAACCAGTCTGAAGGTTTGTGGTAAGTAGGATTTCCTGGAATCTTAAGACAAAGATTTATGCACAGAAAGTTTATTAGGACTTGCTTTTAGGATCAACACCTGTGAAGCAATGAGGAAAGAAAGAGTAAACAGCGGGTGACATATCATCTCTGAATCCTCTGTTTCTGGACTGCTATGTGAGAGAAAAGATACATTTCAGTGTTGTTTAGACCACTGTTATTTTAGGTCTCTGTATTAGTCAGCTGAGGCTAAGTTATGTTGCAAAGACAAATGATACCCAGATTTTAGTAGCTTAAATCCTTTGGACTGCCAAAATGATCTTCCATCCACAAAGAGAACACAGGTTCCATGCCCTCTTCAGATGCAACAAAGTTTAATTGAAAAGGCTGCCTCTTCTAGTTGATGGAGACAACATCCGTGGAGAACAATGGCCTGATGAGCTTCTCAGAGGCTGCAGAACCAGAGACAAATGAAGGCACATTTCCCATTTCAGAGTCTTGGTCATAACATCTTCCCAGCAGGATTCCAGGATGACAATGGACCGGGGACTGTTGTGTGCCTCTTATCCTTCCTCTTACTAAATGAAATAGCTTATTGCTGAATGAAATGTTTATTGCAGTTATTTTGCTCTTATTCAACTGCTGTATATTGGATATGGGGGTGGGCAGAAACTTATCCCTTTAAGTTTCTGGGGCTTTGGATAAAGAAGTGCCACATCTGGATCTCAGGAAGACATCCATGCATCAGCTGATGATTCTGGACTTGGAGCTTGGTACTTTTTTTTATTCCCCATTCCCTGCCAGCCCCCTCCTGTCTTCCCTTCTTCCTTGGGTCCCTCTTTTTTTCTCTCCATCCCTCTTCTTTTTCCTCCTGTGTTTTCCCTCCCTTTCTGAATCTCTTCATTCCTCACATTTCCTTTCCCTTCATTCCTTTTTCTTTTCCTCCCTTTCTCTCTCTCTCATTCTCTCCATTCTTTCCTTTCTTCTCTCCTATTTTTACTTTTTTGTCTCTAGTCTGTTTATATGATTCTCATGGTGATTCATCTAGCTCCCATTTAGTGTGTGAGTCCTGACCAGGATTTCTCTTTGCTCAGATTCAGTATTTATGAGTTCTTCTTGACCTTTTCCCTTGCACATCTGCTTACACTTTTTCTGATCTACAGTTTCAGAGACTGGTATTGTGTCTCAACCACTTTTCTATGGCTTGATGTTTTGGGGGCTGGGAGATAAGAACCATTTGCTGGAGAACTAGGTTCATCCTGATTTATAACACCATAGGATACTTTAGGCTATTGTGATCTTTATAAGTATGAAATCATACTGTATGTTTTCTTTTGTTTCTGAGTTTTTTCCTCCTCAACATTAAGTTGTGGAATTCACCCATATTGTTGTAGGTAGTGGTAGTTAGTTCATCCTCATGGCTTTATAGTACCCTATTTTGGGAATATTCCACATTTTCTGTATCCATGTTACTGTATATGGGCATTTGTGTACTTTCCAGTTTTGGCCTATTTTCAATAGTGCTGCTATGAACACTTTTGAACATATCTTTTGGTGAGTACACATATACATTTCTTTTGGGAGTATACATAGGAGCAAAATTTCTCCTTTGGATGATAGAGTATGCATAGGGTATGTATACTTCCAAACAGTTTCCCCAAGTAGATATACCAATTTATTTCCCAACAGTTGTGGACCTGAGTTCTAATCATTCCATATTCTTGCTGACATGTGGTGGGGTTTTTTGTCTTTCTCATTTTAGACATTCTATTCATTATGTTGTAGTATCTCATTATAGTTTTAATTTGTTCTCTCCAGTGACAAGTGAATCTGAGTATCTCTCTCTCTCCCCCTCCCTCCCCTCCTTTGTGTGTGTATATATACACACACACACACACAAACACACACATATATAAAATGAATTATATTCCAGTTTTCCCTTCCTTCTTTCTATTATTACTAAAATGTATGTTAAATTTAATTGGGAACTGTAAAGGAAGGGAGAGGGATAGATTTTCTGTTATAACATGAATTATTGACAATAATGTTAGCTACTAGCTATTAAGGAATTACCATGTGCCAGGTACCTTTAAGATTCTCCTGCCATTACCTTATTCTTTTATTCTTCTTAGTTCTAGGAAAATACATATGTTTTATGATTTGAACATATGATCACAACATATGATACTATTATATCCATTTTACAGTAAGAGACAGAATCTCAGAAACATTAAAATATTTACCCAAAGGCATGCAGGTAATGAATGGCAAGGCTCAAATCTGAACACAGGTTATCTGATTCCAGAGTCCAGCCTCTTAATCTTAAGCATTAACTCAACTATATAGATTCCTGCTTCAAAGCCAACTCTAGAGAAACTACCTTTATTTCCATTTTAGATTCCAAAATATAAATTAACAATTTCTGTGTGTTGTTATAACCATAGTAAAATGCTTTTTTTTAAAAAAATTATCTTATTTTTAATGACAAACTGGTACATAAGATAAGGCAGGTATTATTAATGCCATATATCCAATGAAGAAAATGATGTTTCTAGGAGAATAAGTAACTTCTGGTGTCCCCCTAGTAGGTAGCAGGTGGGTACTGGACTTCATGGTCTGTGTCCCCAGGTCCATGATTTCCAAGGCTGTACTTTGCTGTCTTTCCTTGTGGATGTTCTCTAACAAGAGCAATTTTAATTTCTTTTTGCATCTGAGAGTATGGTCAACATTAATGATGATAAAAATAATCCTTGCAGATTGATTATGGAGGGTTGTGGTATTTAGAAGGAAAAGTACTTATAATCTGTGGTAATAAATAAGAAAAAATTGAAAAAGGCAGAAATATAGATAAACCTGAAAAATGTGGACTAATTTGGTGGACTATAAAAATAGTAAGAACTGGGTGATGGGAATTTACTGAGGTCAATTATAATTCATGTGAGATAAGAGACCCTGTTGTATCATAGGTGGAACCCTGAATCCAGTGTAATTAGTTAAGAATTTAATAAGACATTGTCTGTGGACACATTATTCTGTGAATTACAGAACAGTACTCTATAGCTCCTTTTTGAATTTGACTTAGGCGTCATGGAAGTTTTTAATTTTTTAAATGTCTCTGATAATTCTTAAAGTTTATGACTTTAAATTTATTTTAACTTAGAGTCTTGCTCTTTCTTCTTCTGTCTCTTTCTTTCTATGGCATCTTATACCTGAAGTTCTTCTGCCTATGTCCTCTTTTTGGGCAAGAGGCAATTGATGGGTAAGCAATAATCTTTGTCTTCACCCAATTTCCAGCTGTCCTTGTGATACATTATGTGAGTTTCACGTCCCTCAGACACACAGGTAGTAAGGGATTAATTTACCTGTGATATGATTATGCTGGACTCCGTATGCTTTATTCTCTCCCACCTTGCACCCAGCTGTCAATCTCTTAATGTCTAGTTGCCTCTCTGCCCAAACCATCTTCAGGATTCTCTTGGCACTACTCTGTCCTTGTTATTCTTCTTACTCCTCAGAAAATAGAAAAGAGATGCTCCTGCCTTCTTCCTTGATAGGTCACATACTCCCATCCCTTTTAAGAGAACTATTCTCAAGTTGGGAGGAGTACTTAATCTGACTGCTCAGAGTCCAGTTGCTTGACCAATGAAACATGATGGAAATGACCATTTTCCAGGCCTGTAAACTAAAATAAAATATTAAGCTCCCCCCAGTGGACTGAAGGAACACCCTCTTGGCCAAGGGTATACCCTAAAACTGAGTTGCTGGCCATGAGAAGAGAGGTCAGACATGCCCCCTTCCCTTCTTGGAGAAATCATTTGTAACTCATTAACTGGACTAAGTCTATGCAAGACAAACCTGCAGGTCCTCAATCTACATAACAAATCACTGGGTCTGGGAATATGTCTGGTGGCTTGTCTCTGATTAACAGACTTCCTTATCATTTTAAAGCATTCCAAGTCTTTCGACAAAGCTTCATTTCTTTAACCAATTGCAAATCAGAGAGCCTTTATATTTTGTGGTAGCCTATTACACAGCAAAACGAAACCAGAATAAGGGCCATGTGGTCTCCAAGGCTTAAGCAGAAATTTCTAATCCAGCTTTTATTTATGAGTCTTTCATGAATGGCTGTAGGATACTTGCTCTGCTTCTTAGAAATAGGTGAATTATTTCCCATTTGGTTATTGTCTCTTGTGTATGAAGTTTTCTCAATTAGGAACTTCAAAGGGAAAAAAAGATGAGAGATAAGGTAATTAAAACTCTGTCTAGAATCCTTCAAAAATTATCATTGACCAAAAATATTTATTGAGAAAATATGCTGCTAGAGTTGGTGATAGGAAAAAGGTATTAAATGCTGGGTCTCAATCTTGACTTTCCATTGAGTCACCCTGGGAGCTTTACAAAATGCAGTGTTGTGGTCTGTGTTCCCCAGTCCCTCCCTGGATCCCAGGGGTTCTTGTTTAGTTGAACTGTGGCCTGGGCATTGCGATTTTGAAATCTCCCCAGGTGAGTTTCATTTGCAGCAGAACTTGAGAACCACTAGTATGAAACACCATTACTGCCCTGGGAGGCTTCTAGTCTACTTGAGGAGCCAGACAGAGTTTCACATAAAAAGTTAAGTTTCAGGAAACACCTAGTGTGTGAAATGGACAATCTTAACTGGGAAGTAGACATTCAAAGGCAAACAGTGACTCGTCTCATTTTGATTTCTCTTTTCCTTACAGTTGTAGCCTGTATTATACAATGTATTCATTGATTATAGGATGTCCATGTTTTTCATAATTTAACATTTTTTGAATTAAGATGCATCTAACAATTATTGTGGGTGTTTAAAATGCTGCTTTTTCCCTTAAGAATTTGTTTTCTAAGAAATTGATGTGCGCTATAATTAGCAGTATCTGAGAATGGAAGAAACACAGTATGAACAGTCTTTCACTTGTTGCTATCCTGTGTGACGTGTTGCTGTCATATTCTACATTAGATTATAAGATCATTGAGGGCCAGAGTCAAATGTTTTGCTACTTTTATAACCCGTCAAGCACCTAGCATAATGCTAACACTTGGTACAGGCTTAATAAATAGTAACAGCTGATTGGATACCCTTTTCTACTTTTTATTACTCAACATTTACAAATTCATAAGGCTGGGAGAGATCTATGAACTGCTTGTAGAATTCCAGAGGGAGAAGAATTGTAGAGACGCCCACAACATACCATTTAATCAATTTTGGTGTTTAACATCTTGGAACATGTGCACAATTTTCATTTAGGGTTTTGTTACAAGATATTTCTTGTAGTTCTAATGTTTTTCATGGGGGAAGAGAAAGCATTTACACATAACTACTGTATATCTTCCTGAAGCATATGAATGTTGTCCGTGCAATATTTATATATGTTGTTGGCCTGAAGGATTAGGAGTTTTATAAATCGTCTTTATTTAGCATGCTTTACAGT
Source organism: Lepilemur ruficaudatus (assembly GCA_963574885.1). Lineage (NCBI taxonomy): Eukaryota > Metazoa > Chordata > Mammalia > Primates > Lepilemuridae > Lepilemur > Lepilemur ruficaudatus. The sequence continues at coordinate 21,673 of CAUYRT010019664.1, forward strand.
CAGAACCCACTAAATCAAGTACTGCTCTTTGCCTAAACACATTTTGTATGAGTACTACTGACATAGAATTATATTAATAAATTTAATCAACAAAGCTCTCAATATTCAACTTTCAATCAGTGGCTGGTACATGAAGATGATAAATCTTCCTTCCCTATCCTGCATGCCACCAAGCTGCTGCTTTCTGATTATATTTATTTTACTTAGGGGGTCTGAAGAAATAGAAAGTCCTTCCACTAAATTTTTCTTAACTCTGTGACATGCTTTGTTAACACTGATGCTGTCGTTGGCCCCACTTCCATGGATTTTAAGGGGTATTTTTAACTTGCTTGCTGACGTAGGCTTAGAGAGAGCTGTACATGCTGTTCAGAACTAGCAGATACACACCATGCTCGGTTCCGGCATCATGAAAGTGGGGCGAGAACCTTCTTTTCTCTTGGTGTTGCAACATTCTTTTCTTTCTCCCCCTATAGCTTTTTATTTACCAGAATTGTAACTTCCAGTTGCACTACCATTCTCCCTCTTTTTCCTGCCACCCTTCACAATGAAATAACATAAATACATGACTGGGCAAGGTGAGCTGTCATGAGCTGGTGATTGGAAGAATTGGGTTATTTGCTAAAACTCCTTTCCATGGTAGGCTAGGGAGAAATTTACATTTTGACTTTTTCTTATCATGACCTTGGTTTGAAAATTGCTGAATGACACTTACTTTCTCAGAAAATGTCCAAAGTCGAGTACTGCCTTGTATCTATTTTTGGGTATTCACTTTGCAGACTATTGTTCCAGTAGTCTTCAGAGACCAGTGGTTCCTTCTGGCAAAGCCTCCCAGTGAGGAAGACTGAAGGAAGTTTGCAGGGACACCACCAGAAAGAAGCTGCCTTGAATAAGACTTCCCCTGAGGAGAGGCCTGAAGTTAGTTTTGGTAAAGCAGTTAAAGATGAAATAGAGGTGTGTTTTAGGCATTTGAAGGATGAACTTGTGAATCAATGGATAGGGCTGGAAGGCTGCCCTCTGCGTGATGTCTTGCTGGAACAAGCCCAGGTTCTCTGGCAGTTCCATGGAAATTTGGCAGTTCCAAAGAAGATTTGGATAAGTGGATAGTGACTTCTGATAAGACAATGGGAGGCAGAAGAGAATTGTTCTGGAAAATGGGCAAGGATAACCAAAGTGCACTGCTCTGTGGAACTCTGAGCTCTGAGGTGCCTTCTGATGGGGAGAGTGCCTGAAGTAGGTGCTGTGCAATGATGTCCAGAATTCAAGGGGCCCCTTTGAGAGGAAGAGGTGTTATGACTGGTGCCAGTTAAACACTCTATATTTCCATGTTCCTGGGGATGGTTGGTCTTGGATGGTGAATATCAGGAGGACATAGATATAATTCAGAGGAAGTATCACATGTACAGTTACTTCATGTTTAACCATGGGGAGTCCCACTGGCAGGGGGTCAAGATTCCTTTTTCTAAATTTTTATTCTTGAATCAAAGAAGAATCTGGGATATTCAGTGTCAGCTTCTGCTTGACAAGATCTCTTCTATAGGATTCACCTTTGCTGATAAAGTGGATAGTCCATTCTTCCTGGAAATAGATTTTATTGGAGCATTTACTAATGTAGCTCACACAGAAGAATTTGCCTATGAAAATTCTCCAGAGCTTAACTTAAGAATTTTTAAATAAAAGAAATCACGTGGTAGTTTTGTATTACTAAACTAAGGGTTGTAGCATCCACAGACAAAATAAAATATGTTTCATGAATAGATGAGACCAAGCAGAAAAAAGAATCTCAGAACTTGAATACATGTCTTTTAAAATAATTCAACCAGATAAATATAAGGAATAAAGAATAAAATAGAATAAGCAAAGACTCTGAGACATCTGGGACTACATAAAGTGACTGACTTTATGAATTATTCACAAACTATGTGTCCAAAAAAGGACTGATATCCAGAACTATAAAGAACTCCAACAAGAAAAAAACCCAAAGAACCAAGAAAAAAAAAACCCTTAAAAAATGAGCAAATGACATGAACAGTCATTTTTCAAAAGAAGACATACAAATTTCCAATAAACATATGAAAAAATGCTCAATGTCACTAATTCTTAAGGAATGCAATTTAAATCCACAATGAGATACCATTTTAAACCAATTAATGTGTCCATTATTAAAAAGTCAAAAAACAATAGATGTTGGCTCATATGCAGTGAAAAGGAAACAGTTATACCTGTTGGTGGGAATGTAAATTAGTACAACCTCTGTGGAGATCAGTATGGAGATTCCTTAAAGAGCAAGTAGACCTACCATTCGATCCTGCAATCCGACTACTGGGTATCTATTTAGAGAAAAAGTAATCATTATATCAAAAAGATACTTGTATTTTTATGCTTGTTGCAGCACCATTCACAATCACAAAGTTGTGGAATCAACCTAAGTGCCCATTAACTGATGAGGGTATGATGAAAATATGATGTACACACACACACACACACACACACACACCATGAAGTACTATTCAGTGATAAGAAAGAATGAAATAATGTTTTTTGCAGCAACTTGGATGGAACTGAAAGTCATCATCCTTGGTGAAGTAACCCAAGAACAGAAAAATAAATGCCACATGTTCTCACTTACAAGTGGGAGCTAACAAGGGCACAGAGAGTGTTATAATGGACATAGGAGACTCTAATTGGGATGGAAGGGGTGAGGGAGTAAAACATTACCTATGGGGTACAATGGGCACTACTCAGTTGATAGGTACACCAAAAGCCCAGACTCCACTACCATGCAAAATATACATGCAATGGAATTCAACTTATACTCCCTAATCCTATTAAAATAATAATAATAAAAATACCCACTTCTCTAAATCAAAAAATACATAAATTCATAGATACCTAGAAGACAGTACTAGGAGAAAACATGGGTGAATTCTAGTTTAACTGTAACGTAGGAACAGTTTCCAAGTATGACTCAAAGTCAAGATGCAAAAATATTGATGTTCCACTACATTAAAGAAACACTTTTCATGGGCAAAAATATACCATAAGCAAAGTCAAATGTCTAAGGACAAATTATTAGAAAATATATGTAGTATATATCAGAGGTAATGGACTAATCTCCCTAGCATAGATAGAATTTTTAAAAATTAAAAAAAGACAAAAAAAAATCTATTGAAAATGTGAAAGACATGAAAAATAACTCACCAAAAAGATTTTTAAAAATGCAATGTTATCCTGGACTGGAAACTGCATTGGAGTGGGAAAAATGTTATAAGACGTTACTGGAACTCCACTTCCATAAGTAGAATAATTGAGTAGGTAAGGGGAATATTTGCAAAGATGTAGACAAGGTAAAGAGAAACCAAAGAAAAATGGCAAAGCCGCCTAGGACTGCAATCATTAAAATGTTAAGAGTCTTATCCTTGAAGGGGTAAGGAGTGGAAGCAATTACTGGAACCTGGAGTGAGCTGTCACGTGAGAGAGGACTGCTTATTGGAGCTGTGGTTTTTGATAGGGAAATGCGGCCAAGTTGCAGCAGTCTAGAAGGAAAGGTGCTGGAGGCATAGGTACCTTGATCTCTTCTCCCTTCCTTGTGATCTTTCGTCATGTCTCCTATTTGCCAGACTTCGTGGGAATCAGGGGTAGAGGGGCCCATGAATGCTGTAATGACAGTTATCTCTCCTCGGGCATGGGATAGATTGGAGAATAGGAAAGGGTAGATTTGAGAGGGTTTGCCCCTGAACATCTTCTATTATTTTTTGGATGAAAGGGCAAAAAATATGTGTTTTCAACATACGGACACACAAAGTTCCATCAGATATGTATTATCACAGGGTAATGTCAATTCAGCTATACTTCCACCTGAAATCTCAAATTTTAGCTATAATTAGTGCTTTCTGTAAGGTATCAGGGAAAGAACATAACATAAACATAGTGGCCACATCTCCTAGATCTGGTCACAAGGTCTAATTTGATAAGCTCATATCCTCTGTCTTCTACAATGGATTTCTTGTTCTCCTAATCCTCTGCCAGTACCTTGGCTAGCCCTTCTTTTCCAGAGGGTGACCCAAACTTTTATTCCTGAAGAATTTGAGTCCTTGGTGGTTCCATTAATATATTTATTTGGTTGCTGAAGTTTCTATTGGGAAGTAGCATTGGCTGAGGGAATACTAATAGGCACCCTAGGGAATCACTTGAGTTCCAAACGTAGTCCTCTTTGCCCCATTGGGTGGTGGCATCCCAATTACACTTTAGTAATTGGAATCAATCATCTCAGCCTACAGAATGACCTCCTTTTTTGCCAGTGGATTCAGAGTCATACAGCTTTTTAGTACTGGGCATCTTAATAGAATGACCCTTCTAAATATGGATAGAAGGGGCAAAGTACTACTGATAGGTGCCTTTGTGAACAGTTACCACTAATAAAGGGGTTCAGAGAAGGACATAAGAAGATTGGTGGTAAGCTTTTGTGAGCTACCTCCTGGGAGCAATAAGATATTTCTTAAAAAATTTTATAGAGGCAGGGTCTTAAGCGGTGTGATCATAGCTCACTTCAGCTTCAAACTCCTGGGCTCAAGTGATCCTCTCACCTCAGCCTCCAGAGTAGCTGAGACTACAAGTGTGCACCACCATGCCTGGCTAATTTTTTCTTTTTTGTAGAGAGATTGTCTCAATATGTTGCCCAGGCTGGTCTTGAACTCCTCCTATATTGGCCTCTCAAAGTTCCAGGATTATAGCCATGAGCCACTGCACCTGGTCCACATGAGACACTTTTAGAGAGAATTCTGCAGGGGCATGTGATACAGCATTTTGCAGGTGAGAGAAAGACTCATTGAAATTAATTTTATTATTATCACTGTGATCACATTTGCACCAACAGTGTGGTAAGACCATGGCATTCTCAGGATAGAGTAACTTCAGGATACAGAAAATAGTTCTTTCACATCTTCTAATTTATAAATTAAGGGAGAATTAGGTAGGAGTGGCTATGAGTTTATAAGCATGCTGTCAGCAAAAGATTAATCATGGAATTAACCTGTACAAAGTTAGGCATTCAATTTGGTGTGTGTTGCTAGCTTACGATCCTGAAGACCCACTTGGGACCACTATTGCAAAGGAAGTTCTGACTGATCCTTTTGCCCTCAGATTTGACTCTCCTTGATCCAACTCATTATGCCATGCAACTCTAGGTGTAAAATCAAGGTATGACATGACAAGTCTTTGTAAGGGCATGACATTTTAAAATGCACTAGCCTATGCCACTGTTTGAGAGATATTTGAATGAAACAACATTAGTCATGCTCAACCCTTCTTACTTTAATCTTGGTGAAATGAATTGTTGGCTGCTTACAAAGAGAGTGACAGCATGTATTAAATTAGCTACAAGACTGTCTTCTAATTTTTATTTTTCAAGACAAATTAAAGTTCTGGTCTTGGTTGCTACATGTCCTGAGATTGATGGGATAAAATTTGAGCAGTGATATGACATCTCAATTAGTAACTGCCCAATTCTCTTCAAGTAGCATGAATGATACAAAGAGCATCTAAATTCTGTGTATTTCTCTGGCTTTGTTTTTCACTTGACAGGCAGACTTTTCTATGGCTGAATACTCACTGTTATTTAGTAGGTGGATTGGACTAAGATCACAGTGATCACTATCAATTTAAATAATAGTTACTTGAATGTAGCTAAGAGAGCCTCAAATAATTTTAACAAAGCCATATGTCTTCCTAAAATAGTTTTGAGCTTTTTAGAACAAAACCCGGATTCCTTATGTTTTCTTTGATCCCAATATTATTGGTCATGTGCTGCTGCCACACTGTCACCCTGCACTCATTTTGAAGAGTTTTAGCACCTGAATGAGAGTGAAAGTAATTGTAGATAAATGTTACTGAAGTGATATGTAATTTTCTTCTTATAAATTATTCATATCGACACCTATTTCTGTAGCACTGGTTGTATAAAATATTATATGCTGTATATGTAAATGCCTTCATCATATTTTATTTCTATGTACAATTTTAAAATTATTTGACAAAAACTCTATTCTAAAACAAACAAAAATGTCTTTATTTATACAAAAATTTTCACTCTCAAAAATATTAGTCATTTGAACAACACATCTATTTCTCATGATACTTTCATAATTTTACCATCTTGAGTCATTATTAAATATGTTAAAACCAAATTTATTTTCTTTCCACCTACTTTTTCCTCAGTGAAGTGTTAAAAGATTATTGCTGCTGTTTCCATGTAAGACACTGCATTTATTATTAAATTCCTTGTGGATGCTTAGACTGTCCCATGGACTGTTTTAACTTCTTGTAAGTATAAGAAAACCATCAATATTATATGCAATTTTCTCTATATTATCTTTAGTACCCTTGGAGTATAATGGGCATAGCAGACTCTTGAGTCAAGAAATCATGACTTTGAATGAAGGATTTGCCATTGACTAGCTTTATATTCTCACCTCCCAGTAGTCCCTTTCTTTCTTAACCTAAGCTCAAATATCAGCATTTATTTTTCCTATTGGACAAAAAGCCATAACGGCCAATAGCAGACAAAATAGTATCAGGGAGACCGTTGGCAAGAGAGGGTGCATTTACTTCCAGTGCCTTGTGCTGAGTTTCTTAGGCCTCAGGCCCCAGGGATTCTCAGGCCCAGACCTTGGCATGGCAACTTTAAGGGACTCCCAGTTTCCTTACTGCTTCAATTGCATGGGTAGAAGACTAAAAAAAGTCTATATAGCAAACTGAATCCACATTGGAGTTATTTAGAAAATACAACAATCAATGTTTCACAATACAACTAACTGGGGCTCACATTCCTCTTTGTTGGAATGTCACTTCTTGCCTAGATTCTGACCCTTGAGATAGAGTTGGGTGGGAAGCGGTGGTGGAGTGGTACTGAGAAGCAGCCAAATTTTGCTTCCAGGCTTGTGACAATCTGGTTCATGTACGTTTCATCATTGGAACACTGAAATTTATATTTTTGTTGCCAGAAAGCCGGATTTCTTTCTTTGAAATGCAGCAACTAATTTCTAAATAATTTTTACAATTTTCTTTCTGGAAGGAAAATCAAGAACTAATTTAATCCACCTATGCATCTCCCCTTTGCATATACCAGCTAATTGAGTCTCAGAATATTCAAATGGCTTGCCCAAAGTCACGTAGGTACTCTATGTCAGAATTGACAGTAGAAACCAAGTTTTCTGACTTCCCATTTCTCAATGTTCTTTCTATTAAGCCATGCTGTTTCACAAATATTTTAACTCTTTACCAGCTTCAATTGCGAGGCAGGCCAACAAAAACAGATAAGATTCATGTTTCTGTTTTTGCTATAGGTTACTAGCCATTCAGGGAAAGAATTCTTCCCATGTATCTGACACTTTTTGACTTATCTTTTTAGCCTTGGAAATAACAGGTTTCAGGTAGAAGGAGAAATACAAACAAATAGAGGCAGGTAAGAGACACTAGATAATTGAGAGTGTTGCAGGAAATAGAAGGCACACTCCAAAGGGAAAATTGAAGAAAATTTTTTGTGGTCTGAATGTGTCTCTCCAAAATTCATGTTGAAACCTAATCCCCATTGTGGTGGTATTAACAGGTGGGGACTTTTGGGAAGAGATTAAGTCGTGAGGGCAGAGCCTCATAAGGGATTATTTCCCTTATTAAAGAGGTTGAAAAGAGCTCCCCAGCCTTTCTGCCATATGAGGACACAAAAGGTGCCATCTATGAGGAATAAGCCCTCACCAGACACCAACTCTGTTGGTGCCTTGATCTTGGACTTCCCAGCCTCCAGAAGTATGAGCGATAAATTTCTGTTGTTTGTAAATTAACCAGTCTAAAGATACTTTGTTATAGCAGCCCCAACGGACTATGAAATTGTGTTGAAGGAACTACGTATAACATTGTGCTCAGGGTTAAGGAAGCCAGCAAGGGATGTGGAAGCACCAAGACTAATAATAGCAGGGTCAAGGGAAGTGCCAGGTGTCAGTGCCAGATTTTGAAGGACCAGAAGCTTACATAATTTGAGATCTCTCTTTTTTAAAAGAAATAAAAATTACAAATACAAAATTATATCTGACTGTATGAGCATATTGCTTAAGCTTCTCCCAGGGACTTGGAACATGTCTTTCCCAGTGGTCAGCCTTTCAGGAAACATGCTCTGCCTCTAGCTTGAAGAGGCAATACTTACCACATTCTAGGAAGGGCTAAGCCTGCAGGGGAAGGCTGGCAGACAGGAGCAGTGGCTGCTAGGAGAGAAATGCTACCACCACTAACCCATCTCCTCACAGAGAGTGAGCCAGGGACATAAATACCCCAACCTCTTTCTTCTCTCATCCTCTGATCTGCTCATGTCTCCTATTGGCTGAATCAACTAAAAACCAGAGGGTGAGGGAACCCATTGATTCCATATAGGTCAGCCTTCAGGGGTGCGGAGCAGAGTGAAGGGAGAAGCATGGATCTAGATGGGCAAATAAATATTCAACATAGATGGTGACCAGAGCTGCACAAGAATAGAGTGAGACTACTAGCTGAGCAGAGGGAACACCTGCAGAATGACTGTTTTCCATGCATTCGTCCAGAGCATCTGCATGCCAGTAAGCAGCGTGTAAGGGCAAGTGGAATAAAAGAAGTAACAATGTAGCTGAGAAACTATATGTGGAAATAACATAATAGTTGTGATTGAAAAAACACAAAGGTGAATTTAGAGCTGATAAGAAGATTAAATGATGACTCCTCTATCATCTCCTTGAATAAAGATAGGCAATGTGTTGGAAGCTCAGATGAAGCCCATCTAGAGAGGAAATAGGAATCAAATTGGTGGGAATTGAATTGATGGCCCCTAAGTTTTGGTGGGGTCTTTATTCTGAGTTATATATTGTTAGTGTGGTTATATATTGTTCCTTTCTATGAAATAGGAAGTCAGGTATGCAATTCAGCTGTCATTACTTTCTTATTATGTTATAATGACTACATTTGATGCATATATAGTTGTCCCTTGGTGTCCATGGTGGATTGTTTCCAGAACCTCCCACAGATACCAAACCCAAGGATGCTAATGTCCATAATATAAAATGGTGTAGTATTTTCATATAATTTAAGCACATCTTTCTGTATACTTTAGTCTCTAGATCGCTTATAATACCTAATGCAATGTAAATACTGTGTAAATAGTTGTTATATGGTATTGTTTAGGGAATGATGGCAAGAGGAAAAAGTCTAGGCATGTTCAGTACAGACACAATTTTTTTTAAAGAATATTTTGGATCTGCAGTTGCTTGAATCCATGGATGCAGAAGCTATAGATACAGAGGGTTGACTGTACTTTCTTAAGTTCTGTCTCTAACAGGATGCCTGGTAGAGATGGAAATGTAAGGTTTTTTTTAAGGTTTAATTTTGTTTTTAACCTGGAGAAACTGCCATTTCAAAAATATACAAGCAATTCTAAGGTAGAGACTGTGGCAATACAGGGGACACTTTGAAGGAGCTTGTTTTGGTAATTAGGTAGGTGAGAAATTCTGCCTTAATAATTTGCCTACTAAAAAGGAAGTTTAACTATATTTTGCTATCAAAGCCCTATGAAGCTTTTGTTATTTTCTGATGATGTTTATATTTTCTAATGCACAAAACAAAATCGCTAATTAATATATTTATTAATATATTGACAGACCTTTGTATTGGAGATATATTTAATGGTTCAAATTCTCCCTCAAGAATTGACTCATTGGATGGCAGTAAGAGTCAGAATTAGTGTGTAGCTAATATATATTATTTCAACCAAGATACATTTGCTGTGGTATGGATAGGGAGGTAAATGCATATTTGTATCATCTTTCTGTTCATCCAGCTTCTATACTGCCACTTAAAGAGAGTTTATTTCAGGTGAGTGTTACCCAGTACAATATACAATGTAAGTTTGCATGTTGACTCAGCGATTCAGACTCTTGCTCTACTATTGATTCTGACATTTGTATGACAAATGTTAGTTGTAACCTTTCATATTACGGCACCATTTAGCACACTCATGTTCTAATATTAAATATCTAGAATAATGGATGATAATGTTTGGTCATTATACATGTTAAAAGAAAAACTATGTAATGGTTAAACATATTTATTAGTTTGGGGCTTTTTTTTTTTTTTTGAGACAGAGTCTCACTCTATTGCCTGGACTACAGTGCCGTGGCGTCAGCCTAGCTCACAGCAACCTCAAACTCCTGGGCTCAAGCGATCCTTCTGCCTCAGCCTCCCGAGTAGCTGGGACTACAGGCATGCGCCACCATGCCCGGCTAATTTTTT